>JAVJIF010015623.1:0-93590 GCA_038442645.1 Agave tequilana
CCATATTTGAGTCATGTGTGATCAGAATAGTCCCACATTGGATAATTGAGTAAAAAGTGAAGCATATATATATATATATATATATATATATATATATATATATATATATATATATATATATTATTAGTTAAGTGCATTCAACTTTGCCTATTCCATCATTTAGGCATGATACAAAATAATAAAATTATAAGTAGGAGAAAAACAGAAATAAAAATCAGCTAAAGGTTCAATAAGGTTGTAATTGGAAAATATATTTAAAACAATCGCAAAAAAAAATGGCACCTGTCGCAAATGCATGTGCGTCGGCATCATAGCTGACATTAACTCTTCTCAATAATGAAATACTCTTTGCGTAGTTTGTTGTGTAGTAGTTTAGTCCAAGGAAGTCGAAGGATCCTTTCATGATTTCTGATTGCTCTTGTGTGAATTGTGGTAAACGATCTCCAACAAGAGCCCGCATGATGAAAGGATAATCACCTTGAGTCAAGGATCCATGAACTATAGCCATGAAAATTATGTTCCAGATATTAAACTTAGTCTTTGGTTCACACAAAGATGTTCCAATTCACTGTTAACATGTCAAACAAATTTAAAAAACAATTAACTAAAAAGAGATGCAATTGATTTCTAGAATGCCTCTTGATTTTCTACATGTGTAAGTTGAGAATACTCAGGTAAGGGAAAATTTGAGAATAGTTTGAGAAACTTCTATAGTTTTAGTGTTGATATTAATGTTAGGGATTAAGATTGTGGATTTAGAAACTCACCATCCAAATGCGAAATCCATGGCTCGCTCAGCCGCTTCTCGGTTAGATTTGGATTTGGAATAGGGCAAGAACCAGTCAGTAACTAGAGTTATCCCTATCTTTCCCTTCTGTGATGCCTGAAATCAGTCCAAGCCATCCATGATTCATAAGCTTTTAGCCAGGATAGAGTCGAGCACACACATCTCATGCAAATAAATCTTAACACGAGTCTGAGCCCTTTATTTACCTGATACTTGTCCCTATATAGCTTTACAGCAGAACCATGGGCCAGCAATTGGTGATGAGCGGCAATGTAAGGCTCTCGGCCAGAGTCACCAACAGTACAGTGGCCAGGTTCCCATGGAGAGCACCTGCCTGGTGGAAATAACCCGGCCGCATAGCCTCTCTGGCAATATGTCAATGGCTCGTTGAATGTGATCCAATGTTTCACTCGGTCACCAAACAAGTTAAAGCAAAGATCAGCATATTCTCTGAAGTCATCCCTGCATGAGATTGGAAACAAGAAAATATTGAAATTAGACTTAAGATCTCGGAATCCAGCTTACTGAAAGATTTTAGGCTTTTGAATAACTAAAGGTATATATATCTGTGACTCACACAATAAGTGGGCTTAGGAAGCCTCCATACTGATCTTCTAGGCTTTGAGGAAGATCCCAATGAAAGATTGTCACATAGGGCTCTATATCTAGACAAGTTTGAATTACAAAAATTAGCAGGAGATGAACGGATAATTAGTGGATTCAAAGGGGAAAAAAGATGTCAACCTTTGGACATGAGCTCATTAATCACGTTGTTGTAATATTCGACACTTCATGGTTGACTCCTCCACTTATTTTTCCATCTGAAAACAAGATATTGTTACTTTTAGAAATCAATTCCAGTTGTAAGAGTTCCATTGCCGTATTTTGATGACAGTTTGACAAGAGATCTACTCACTTGGCAAGACTCTAGACCAAGAGATAGAGAACCTGTATGCATCAACGCCCATATCCTTCATTAAGCTTATATCTTCCTGCACCATAATTTGTTTAGTAGTCATGAAAATACTTTTTTAGAAAATATTTTCCATTTGTGCATGTAATGGAAAGCTAAATTGAAAATAAGAAGCAGATTATGTCTAAGAATAATTTACCTTGTAAAGGTGGTAAGCATCTATTGCAATATTTGCGCTGCTTCGGTCATTTATCTTTCCTGTTCAAGATAAATTTTTAAACAATGAAAGTTAAAATGAAGATTGAGATCAACAAATACATCAATACAAGAAAATGGTAGGGTTCTATATAATGAAAATATCCTTCCAGCATTACATCATGAATAAAGAGATCATCCATCAAAGGATTGGTGGAGCACTTAATACATTTGGATCATCTTAATAGGATTGGATATTAGCATAAAAACAGATTCATCATAAAATTTTCCAATTTATGATATTTTATAAAAATTTCTTTGTCTTTTTGATAATATGAATTGCACAGAAGAAACTTCAAGATAAATTTTTTTTTAAAAAGATTAGCACTAAGCGAGGTCAATCGGGCCTAAATTCAAATTTCCACTTGATAAACCTATCCTTTGGTTGCTTTAATTAACACATGACTGTTAGTATATAATAGAGTATACTATATTATTGAAACATTTTTGGAGTATATAGAGTTCTGGTAGTATTTAGATTCATTGTTAGAATATGATTTGGTCTTGTATGCTCTATATAAGAAGACACAGTCTCATAAACTAATATAACTTGTATTTTGTAGTTCTCTTGCATATCTATAAAGATGTAGTTCTTCAGAGTTAATAAAGATTTACTAATGTAAATCTAACATCGTATCAGAGCATCAGCATCATCTGGTTCAATGAATTTTTTTTGTTTGCTTCCACAATCTTCTTTTCATTTGATTTTTCATTACAATTTTGTTTCTTAATATTTCAATCCTTATTGGTTTTACTTTGTTCTTCAACAATTTCTATTCTTCAGCACTTTCACACTTATTTTATTCAGTCTGGAATTCTGTCAGTCGAAAAAAAAATCTAATAATCGGATGGGTGAAATTTTTTTGTTTGTACATCATTGAATTGGCTTCTAATTTTGGTAATTTTGGAGTCAATACCAATTTTGGTAATTTGAACGCAATGGTGGAAGTGGATTTGGTGGATTCTTTTGTTTGGAAAAGATTTTATACGGATTAGTGTGGAAATTGATGGTTTATCACCAAATTCAACACCTTCAACATGAATTTTTTGTTTGGTACTTTGGTTTTTTAGATCTTTTGTTCGAAATTGGTTTGCATCTAATCACGCAATGGAAAAGTAATTCATTGGTGAATTCACTTGGAAGATTTAGTTTTGTTCCGAGTTTGGAAGCTTTAGCTAGGTTCAGCTTTGGATTGACTATCTTTGGTTTGGTTCATATCTCGGTTGGGATCAATTTGTTTTGGTTTTAGTTTAATTTGGAAAACTTTCTCATCTTGTTTACTTTGAATTTTGGCAATTTAGCAGTGTGTCTTCGACAATTCATCTTTGTTCAGTTAAGTTTTCTTTGGTTCGATTGCAGCTTTTGTAGATGAGAGAAAGATATCTTTAGACTTTTTGGAAGATTTTTGAATTTGGCTTTGGAGTTTTAGAAATTCGATCTCGATAACTTGGTAACTCATCTTCGGTATTTCAATAATTCAGCAATTCATTTTCAACAACCCAACAAACTCATCTTGGATAATTTGTTTAGCAATTTAACAAAGCATTTCAACAACTTTAGCAGTTTTAGCACTTGTTTTTAAATTTTTGTTGGATAAACTCTTGATGTTGTACTATTGTGAGTTTAAGGGAAATGTTAGATATAACAGAGTACATTATATTATATTATGGAAACAATATTTTGAGTATTTACAGTTCTAGTAGTATTTGGATTCATAATTAGAATATGATTTAATCTTGTATAGCCTGTACAAAGAAACTCAGTCTCGTGAATTTATATAACTTGTATTTTATAGTTCTCTTGAATATCAATAAATATGTCGTCTTTTAAAGTCAATGGAGTTTTTGTTTAAATAAATCTAACATCGATTGCATAAAAAGATTATATTATATCGAACAATGATTTGTTCCTAACCAAAAGAATAGCGATACTGAGACCAATGATACGTGGACCGTTCTAATTGCTGTTGTTTAACTGTTAGACTGCTTGAGTCTATAGAGATATGACCATTTTCTTCTTTTCCTATTTATTTGAACTAATTAAAATAGCAAACCATTACTAATATGATTGATATTATTCAATCAAAGAACCGAATTAACACTTGATACAGTTTTATTTGAGCAAGACTCAATCACAAAGATAAATGGGCCAAGATCCAAAACTAATCTTCTATTTTATAGTTTTTACCACCATTCTTTTTCTCTTTTATTTTCTGTGTTTTTACCCTTATAAGAACTTGGTACAAGTGAAATTTGAACCTAATACCTCTTGCTAAAGAATCTTTGCCCCGATGTTAGATAAGCACTTGCAAGTCCAATATTCTGTGAAAGTCTTGTTGGGATTTATGTCGAACAAATAATCCCACATCGACTAGACATGTGAATAATCTTGTGTGTATAAAGATTTGGGCTACTTCACTTAGTCTTTTGGGATGGTGCCCCGAGTCTACGAGGGAAAATAAACAAATAAATAAAAGAAGGGTAACTTTCATATATATTATTCAAACTTAGCTTTTGTTTATTTACCTCTCAAAAACTCTACTTGTTTGTATTTTCATTTAATTTTGAAAAGTTTGCGCTTATACCTCTACAGTTACGAACTTTCTCAATAACAAGAGTACTCTTAATATATACCCTTGCAAATTTTAATTCTTCATATTTACCCTCAAAAATGTTACTTTTGTCTATAAATCTTGTGAAAATTTTAAGTTGGTATTAAGATTTTTTGCATTTCTATTTTAAAAATTATATTTTCAAAATAATATACAATAGAAAATATAGGTTCAAATATCATTTTGATTAAAATTTTCAAACTTGTATATCATCTATCATATTCCCCCTTAACATTTCATTTATTAAAGTACTGATATTTTGATATAATAGTGATTTCATGTTCTCAAATGTTGCCTTCATAATAGATTTTTTTTTTCTTCTTCTTATTTGTTGGGGCTCTACTCGAGAAAATTAGTATATCAATCATCATTATTTTTTCATCCATAAAAACATTTTAATAATATGAACAATTATAGAGGTTTGTCATAATCAAATTTGCAAGGGTATACATGCAAAGGGTATTTTTTGTCATTGAAAAAACTATGACTATAGGGGTAAAACAGCAAGTTCTTTAAACTTAAAAGGGTATACATATGAATAGAGTTTTTTGAGGGGTAAATAAGCAAAAAAGCTATGTCAGAGAGAGAGAGAGATAACTAGTATACCGCCCTTGTCTCTCTATCTCGCGGATGAAGACGGACAAACTGACAGAAAGTTTCTATATGAGTCACGAAAAAAACCTCCCTTTGATTGATTTTGATTAAAATTACCTGGTTGGTTCTGTGTGAAGGTATCCCATATGCTCGGCCCTCTCCCTCTTCACTTGCAGCGCCTTCAATCTGAAAAATAAAAAGGTAAAAAAACAATAAAATAAATATAAAAACAGATCACAGGAATGGGCTTCTAAAAAAATTTCTGCTTGGACTGGGGAGATTAAATGCCTGAAAAGCTGAGGTGGCGGTTCCAAAGACGAAACCCGCCGGAAAACCACTCCGATTGAAGGAACTCCCGGCGACCGATTCACAAGACACTGAGGATGCAGTCACCGCCAGCAGGAGGAGGAGGCGGAGAACGCGACCAACTCGAGGAGCCATTGAAGAAAAGCAAAAAGAACGAAGCGTTGCCTCTGTTCGCTTCAGAGTTTCAGTTCAGTGCCCCTGTTTAAAGAGCGGCAGGACGTCCTTTTCTCACGTGTATTACCCCTACAGATAGGCTACTATTACGAACATGCCACCCTTTTGGGAGGATGAATTCTCTCTCATTTTCTTAATTAATTAATTATCATTATTGATTTTCTGTTCAAATAGGCCCATAAACAATGAAGTTTTAACCTTTTCGAGAAACTTGAAACCATAGTCTACAGCTTTATTTATTTATTTATTTTTCTTTTCTTCTCTTGTGGTTTCTGCTTATATTTCCAGATTGCACAGGGGAGGTCAGATTGGTAAAATGTTGGAGTCCTAAAGGTTAGTTTCGGTAGGTTGGTTTTTGTTGAAGATTGGAGGTCGTTGGGAGAGAGTTAAGAGTGCGAGCACATGCTAAATTGGCGGCCTCTCCCAAGAAGTTGCACAAGTGGCAGAGAAATTAGCAAAATTACTTGAGCACACATTTTGTCAGCTGCTCTGAAGAGGTAGTTTCACTGACTAGTGGGGCCCACTTACATATTCCTCTTTGAAAGAAATAAGTGGTAATATTGAAATATTTATATTTTTAAGCCTGCAATAGTATAAGAAATCTTCCATTCAATTTTCAATATTTCCTAATTTATTTAGAAAATATTGTGCAGAAAGAAGATGGTTTCAAAATATGCATGCATTTGGTGGGTAGAGAATGTTGATTGTACTATTAATTTTATATTATATTATTATTAAATTGATATGTGGAGTTTATTCTCAAGAAAAATTAGCGATGGCTCACTTGTCAATATTTTTTGAAGTACAAATTCATTGTTTCCACCTTGGTAAAAAGAAACTTGTAACTTTTGCACTTGCAATAAATCTAATGAATATTTGTGTAATCGTCGTGGACTCATCATCTCATATATAATTGAGTTGCTTTTAGTGGATAAGGTTAGAAATGAGTTTGGGCTGACCCATGGCATGAAGAACTGGTTCAAATCTTTATAGTACGTTGATTATATAAACTGGACTCTGTGTTGCATTAGGCCTCAAAGTAAGAGAATGTGTTATTTTTGTGCCATGTTTGAGTTCACCTCTGTTGTGCGTGCGGAACAACCTCTTTGAGAAATCTGCCCCCTGGCGGAGACTTGATGCAGCCGGAGAAGCAACCAACACGACAAGAACACGAACAACAGAGAAAAACAATCAACACAATATTTAATGAGGTTCCGCAACGTGCCTACGTCCTCGGGGTAAGGGAGAGAGAGATTTTATTGATTCAACAATCAATACAAACTAATACAGAGAGAAACTTGAGGAAATTCTTAGGGATACAATACATGAGAGCTCTAGCCCCTATTTATAACCACATAGTCCCTGGATTTAAGGAAACCCAGATTGGATTCGATCCCATCTAGAAAAGAAATCCAAATCCCAAAAGGAAAATCAAAACGCGCCTGTCGGTCGATCGCGCCGGTCGACCGGGCCAACCGAGACTAAGGCCTTATCAGTTGGTCAACCGGGCGGTCGACCGCTTCCTTCCACGGTCGACCGAGCGGTCGACCGGAATGTACCTGTGCACGTTCGTGCACGCCGGTCGACCGGGCGGCCGACCGAGAGCGCAATCTGGCCTGCTCCAATGCACCGTCTTGCTCCTTTGATTTCCGATCTCTGTGTAGCCTTCCTCTACTCCTCTATCTCCTCTCTCCCACAATTCTCCACCTCGGTGAAGATTTTTCAAATCTGAGCCGATCTTTAACGAACTCTAGTCTATCGCCTGGCGAAATTGACACATGGTCTTGGCGAAATTGACACACGATCTCGGCTTGGAATCTGTAGCTCAGCTATCAACTGGGATGCACCACACATGCCTTCCCTACACTTCACCTTAAGAGAACTTTCATACATGCTGATTACCGAACGTGTCTCCAACTCCGCAACTACATGACCTCACGAAGAACTCATCATGAGTCAACACTGACTCTCCAATTGACTGGCTCTATCCAGTCTACATGTCTTCAGCTGACGGTCCAACCAAGTCTGAGTAGAGCACACTGAACACCATCATCGGCTCCAACAAACTGGATGCACACCCCTCCTATGCAATATCAACCATTTTTTCACCAGAAGATTAACTTTTTATCGAGATCACGACACGTCACCTCTATGTGAAGTCTAACTAGCCACAACACTTCATCTCTACGTGAAGTCTCTCCATCTCTACGTGAAGTTCCAATTGGCCACAACTCTTCACATCTACATGAAGTTCCAATCAGCTTCTCGAGAACCCAATAGCTTCATATGGGTTGCATCACCAAATATGGCTGCGCCTTTACGGCTGCCTACGTACCTTGCCCAAAGGATCAAGCCAACCGTAATTCATTTAAATGAGCTCCATCAAGCTCATGCACTTATACCTGAATCTTCAGCAGCGAACCTATCTGGCTGAGTCATATGAACCTCCTCACGACCATCATGGAGAACAACGGCCTTTAACTTTAGCTTGTCACAATCACAAGCTTGAGATTCATGCTTCTTTACTCACGAGCGTGGTTTTACCTTAGTTCTAATAGCTGCAAACAACTCGACATTCTCATCAATATCTTCAACCTATTCAGTATCAACCCTGGCTACATGATCTCCAGCCGGTGTCACATCCGGTGAAGTCTTCACTGATACCGAACCAACTGAAGATGGTGGAGTAGCATCAACCTCCACTCGCTGCGATACTTTCTTGGTCTCCGTCCTCTCCACCTGCTGAGAGACGGTAGACTTCAACACTGAAGTCTCATCAAATGTGACATGCCTACTCAACACGATCTTCTTATTTTCGGGTCCCACAACCTGTAGCCTTTCATATTCCTTTTGACACCTAAAAACACAAACCTCTTTGCTCGTAGATTCACATTGCCATCCTTGGCATTGAAGTAGGTCGGACTTTCAAATTTTCGCAGCAAATCATGATCTTGAGCAGCTTTCTCAGACTAAATTTTCAATAGAGTTTTACCTCCTATCGCAGTCGATCCATTTATGAGATGGCCAGCATACACAATCGTCTCAGCCCAAAACGATTTGTCTAATCCTGTATTAGACAACAACCACTGAACCTTCTCCAGCAAGGAGCGGTTTATTTCCTTAGCCAACCCATGTATACCTTTTGTGAAGTGAGTACCAATACCAGTGTTCTAACCAAATCGTAGGAATTGGTTCATGTCTCTTTCAACATTACCAATCTGTAGCTCCTTGATCTTCCTACCTATTTGCTTCTCCATTCTTCCTCTCTACTTCATCAACATATCTAGAGCTTCACACCTTTGTCTCAAGGGATATATCCAACAATGTCTAGACAAACTATCAACAAAAGAGACAAAGTACCTGTGACCTCCAAGCGATGCAGTCTTAGCAGGCCCCAAACGCTTACGTGAACACAATCAAGAAGACCTTCTGAGCGGTGAGTACTGGTGCTGAATTTCACCTTCTTCTTGTCCAGAACGCTGTGTTCACCTTCCAAGTTGCAGGTAGCAGCACCTTCCAATGATCCCTTCTTTACAGGAGCTTGCAAAGACTTTTCACCTCCATGTCCGACCTTCACCTGTCAGACCTTCGTGCAACCATCATCTAAAGAACTAGAAGTCTCACTGACCTATAACTGTACTACCCTTCAAGTAGTAGAGATTATCCCGACGGACGCCCTTCATCACCACCATCGAGCCTTTGATCATCTTGAGAACACCATCTCGTACAGATATCACAAGACCCAATGCTTCTAAAGCGTCAACAGAGATAAGATTCCTTTTGAGTTGAAGACATACCTTACCTCCTTCAATTCTTGTACTATCCCATCTTCCATCTTGATACGGACCGTACCCATCCCTTCTATATTACACGGATGATTATCACCCATGACCGTGTAACATCCATCTAGCTTCTCAAAACTAGAAAATCAGGCCCTGTTTGGGCACACATGATAGGTGGCTCGGGTATCCAAGATCCACTCAGCCTTATCTGAGTAATCAACAGTAGGAGTAGTAACAGAGAGAGAATACCGATGAGTCTTCATCCGATCCATCCGCCTGTGCGAGATTCACCTCGGTGTTTGACTCCACCTTCTTACCTTTGGCCTTCGGGCAATCAACTTTCCAGTGCCCTAACTCCTTGCACAAGGCGCACTGATTCCTCTTCAGATCTCTAAAGCCTGATCTGGACTTTGACCTTCTCTGATCATCTCTTCCCTTCCTATTGGAACTTCTGCCTCTTACCGCCAATACCTCTGCTGTTGTGCTTCCCGAAGAAGACAATCGGTCATGTCTTCTTACTTCATAACTCACAAGAGCAGCAAACACCTCACCGTAGTTAAGGAATTTTCTTCCATTGAGTAATGTAAGAGTAAAGCTCTCATACTCTTCCCTAGGAAGAGAGTTCAAAAGAATTACCACCTTATCCTCTGAAATCACCTAGAGGGGGGGTGAATAGGTGATTAGCTAATCTAATGGTCAACTAATGCGGAATTTAAAAACTAATTGCAACACACTTAGTGTAACCAACGAGTGTAGTCGAATTCCCGGTGAAGGGCTCTGAACTAACTCCTCTTGATTCCTCTGAATAAGAGTTGAGGTGTTATATGAAGCTCTCGTGGTTAAACACAAGTGAGGCACACACAAACAACACAAGCATATATATGATATGGCAATATGAATCAATGCACAAAGTAATAGAGAGAGTTAGAGAAAGTGGATCAATCGCAAACACACGGATATGTTTCGAGGTTCGAGCACACAGCTCTACGTCCCTGCCTTCACACAGAAGGATTTTCACTAACTCGTCCACACAGGACTTCTCACACAGGGAACCTTCACTGAGGATTTGGGGCAAAACAATCAGGAGTACACAACTCCTCTTCAACCAATACAACCTCTATACTTAGAGGCAAGGCACAACCAACACAAAATCTACCTCACACAAGAGGGGTAGGCACTTAGCCAACACAAATCAATCACCTCACACTTGAGGGATTAGGCTCAAAGCCACACAACCACAATCACCTCACACTTGAGGGATTCAAACACAATCTCCGCTCTCACTAGAGGGAGCCAAACATCACTTCTACAATCACCTCACACTTGAGGGATACCAACTCAATCACCTCTCACTAGAGGGATATCATAATGATGGAAGGATACAACTTGGTGGTCTATCTCAACCACAAACAACTTTTCCCACAAAAACAAAGATCCTAATAGATATGATAGAATGATAGCTCAAGTGTGGAAAACAAAGAGTTCGAAAATAAAAAACTCAAAGAAAAACTCTAAGGAAAAACTCTAGATGGAAATGTAAACGAAGATCAAATCAATTCCCAAAGAATTTTCTTTCAATGATTTTTTTCCAACCCTTTCAAAACAAAATAAAGATCAAATCTTTAAAGCCAAAAACTCTTTTAAAACTTGCTTTTAAACACTTGAGAATGGGAGAAATTTTGCTTTCTAAAACTTAGTGAAAAACAGCTCTCAAATGGGGTATTTATAGCCCATTTGTAAATCTGCCCATTGGCAGCTGACAAGGCCCAGATTGGCCTTCCGGTCGACCGGCCGGTCGACTGGTCAACGGTCAAAAAATAGACCGTTGAGCCTGCCGGTCGACCGCCCGGTCGACCGTGCCCAGAACCAGAGAGCAACGGCTCTCTGGCCGATCGACCGCCCGGTCGACCGGGCCAACCTGAGAGTGGGTTGACTTCAGTCAGTCGACCAGCCAAGCAAGCTGGCCTGCGTGCACGTCCTTGTGCACGTCGGTCGACCGGTCTGGTCGACAGACTCTTGGTCCGGTCGACCGACTCTTGGTCCGGTCGACCGCCAGAGCCTGGTAGGGCAATTTCAGAACTTAAAACTTGGGTTTTTATAATCTAATTAAATCCCATAAATTCTCTAAAAATCCACAAAAATAAGTTCTTATTATATCTTTGAAATACAAACATGTGTGAAAAAATTCAACACATATTTCAAATTATTTGAACCATTTTTGTGACTTGAAAAATTTGCCGAAAATCAAAATCCGTATTTTCCAAAACTTGAATTTTTGAAATGAAAAATCGTTTTGTCAAAACTCATCCAATACAAAGACATGATATTGAAACAACTTGGAAGCATATAGTATATGGATGAATCCAATATACATGAAAGGTATTATATCTATGTTTTTGACTTGTAAACCAAGTTGGTTAAACCGAAAAATCAAAACTGACAAACATGAAACTTGAAACAAGTGTGTGTGTTGTGAACTTGAGCATACACACTATCTAACTTTACAATGGATCTAAACAAACTATACTAAAACAAACCGAGGTCGTCTTGTAGAGCGTCGTCTCCAAGTCGACTCGATCCAAACGTGATCCACCGAGCTTGACTCCAAACGAGTGCTAGATATGAACTTGACGCTCGGATTTTGAATCACCATGTGAAAGCTCCAAAATATCTTTATTGAAGCTAATCACCTACTAATATCTTGGTTAAATATTTGAAACTAAATATCATAAGATTATTATTAAACTATAACTACATGAGTTAATCATCATCAAAACTAGAGTGGAAGGCCTCTGGGCCAACAATCTCCCCCTTTTTTATGATGACAAAACTCATGGAGTTATATATGTGTAACGCCCCGATCCCACGGATACGGGGACGTCACTGCAACGTATATACGTAGGTCAGAACTACCCTCCCGTATATACGCTAAGCATCAGTACAGACAAGAATCAGAGTACGGAAGCAAATGGTGCATTATACATTCCAACACATATAGTACAATTACACAGTTATCATCAGAAGTGATCACAATATTACATGAATATCATATCACTAGTATGCGCAAATGCGAGAATACAAAAGATATACATATATGAACAGTATAAAAGGGTGTCCACATACATGTATACAAGGAATGTACAAGTATGAATAGAAAAAGGGCACTCACGAGTTTAAAAAGGAAAACTCGAGAGACTCACAGGGGGCCTGGAAGGATGTGGCTCAGGACGGTCGGCTGGAGATCCACGCTACTGCTGCGTTACTCTGAACACACGCTCCTACCTCCAAGACCTGGACGTGAGAATCCAGGGGAGTCAAATAATACTCCCAGGCGAGTGTAGAAGCAAAACCAAGTGGTGAAGCAGGGTGAGCACAATAATGCATATATCAAGTAGGAAATACTCAGGAGGCAGATAGGATAGAGCAGGTCAGAATAGACATGGCATGAGAATCATAAAACAGGAAATCCGAATAAAACCAATCCGAGCTACCAGGTAGTTATAACATAATACTCATAAAACATGAAATCCGATATAAAGTCCGGGAAAAGCAAATACGGTAAGGCACATCACGGATTCATAGCTATTTAAGATGCAGGCTTTGGTATGCGTCCCATTCCACATACCTCTACTTACAACTTAAAGAGCCGGTTATTATGACACTTTATTATTACTCGTCTGACCCATATATCTCGGTATGTGACCTGGTGTACAGCCAACCCACATACATCCATATATAAGCAAGTCGAGGTGGTTATTGGAAACAGCGGGGGTATCAACGAACTATATTTACAGTGGGTCCCGTACATGCCCGGGACCACGGTCACAGTATGTTCCGTTGCATGGAAACGGAAGCCAGCCGCAAGGCTTATCCAGGAGGAGGGACTTATGTATGCCCGTTAAAACTGGGGTGTAGGGAGCCAGCTCTCCCCTCGGTCCCCTGGTGGCCCTCAGGTCAGACCGGAAACATTTTAGTTGCACAACATTCCTAATACCACTGTAAACACGAACACATATCGATATCCGCATGTTTCCCCCGACCCAATGCAATTTGGTCCTTTTTAGGATTCATTAGTTTAATTATCACTTTACGGGAAAAACAGGAAATAGACATGATCAGGAATCAGGAGTACATAAATACTATATAGTCAAGTCACTGCATATAAAGCAGGAAAACAGGTCACTGATCATGATACAGGATAATAAGTCAAGTTCCCGTAAAGATGATAATCACAAGTCAAATATATCATGCTGGGTGTCAAGTGATAGCATGACAGGGTGGTGATAATTAGTAAACAACCAAGCATATCAAAGGATTGATAATAGTCGGGTAAAGTCATGGCATAACTAAAAGGGTCTTGCCAAATAGTAGCATGGCAGGTGGTCAGGTGATAATACACTAGATGGTCAGGTGATATACATGTGTTAAATAAAAGCATGCAACTGACTAGTCTGAGGTAATGGTATGGCAAGGTAACATAAAAGTAACTCAAAGTCCAACGACCACGAAGGGTCGGCCACGCATGGTATATGATGAAGAAACAAGCATATCATAAGCAAGGCACAAGCACAAGATGAAGCTACCATAATATAAGCAATTGTAGTGCAATACATGAATAGGGAAATAAGAAGCGAAATACTTATCGACCGATGAAACGGGAAACTCAAATAGAGGCGAGACTACTCGCCTAAATCACCAATATGCCGAAAGATCCAATATCCACGGAAGCTCGGGATGCGCCACAAACCTGATATAAACATGTAGAGAGAAGGGGAGAGAGAAAGAGAGAAGGGAAGATGATGTTTGTCAAGTGACAAGTCAAGTAATACATATCAAGTAACGAGTCATGAAGTACAAGATACAAATACATGAACCAAGTATAAGATCCAAAGTTAAGAAGATAAGCAACTATAACAGACAGCCAATATTAGTCGACTGGGTGGACAGGGTAGTCGACTAATAGAGGGGTTAGTCGACTAGGAAGATGGGGTAGTCGACTAATACTGTGTTCCAGAGAGTTGGATTTCTGTTTCAGGAAAAGGTTAGTCGACTAGGGTCATATGGGTAGTCGACTAACAGACATGACAAGTCGACTAACAGTTGTGTTAAGTTGACTAAATCTGTGATACAGAGAGTTTGGGTTTCTGGTTCAGGAAAGGTTAGTCGACTAGGGTCAAGGGAGTAGTCGACTAATCGAGGTTTCTAGTCGACTAATAAATAACCTAAGTCGACTAAAACTGTGCTCCAGAAAGGTTACGTTTCAGCTAGGGTTTTCTAGTCGACTAATCTATAGGTATAGTCGACTAATCGACTGGAAACAGCAAACAGAACAGATTTTCTAGGGTTTTGTTTGATGGCTAAATAATCATGGATTTGAAGACACAATTGAACATGATAGATAAACTTAAGTATACTAAGAATTAATCAAGCCTTGGTGATGAAAATTACTTACCAAAAGGAGTGGTTGATGATGGAAAAGAGAGTGGAGATGTTGGTGGAGTTGATGAAGTTGTTGGAGTTGATGACCTTGTGGTGGCTTCCCATGGAGATGAAGGAGGAAGAAGATGAAGGAGAGAAGTTGGAGTAGGTGTGGTGGTGGAGATGAAGGAGATGGAGGTGGCTAGGGTTTGCTCTTGGTGAAGAGAAGAAAGAGAAAGGTGAAGTGAAGAATGAAGTGAAAAAGGATTAGAAATGAAAAGGAAAAATATTTATAGGTTTTTGGATTTGTGAAGGTGATGCAATTAAAGTAGAAGAGAGGGGGTTTTTGCAAAGTGGAGGAGGGGATGAGTGTCCTTCTCTTGGCCACTTGGCCGGCCAAGGAAGAGAGAGAAAAAGAGGGCATTTAATGAGGAAGTTGGTGGAAGAAAAATGGAATTTGGAATTTTGGAAAATAGGAAAAGGCTTTGTTTTGTGGAGGAAGGAAAGAAATAAAGGAAAAGGAAAAAGGAAAATAAATTATAATGAGAAGATGTTTTCTTGGGAAAGAAGATGAAAATAATGGAAGTGGCGGATTCCCGGGATTCAGTTGCGGATGCGGAAATCTTTCGGAAAAATACCGGAATCGTCCGAAATTCAAGTATCTCGGAACGACCCGAAATAATTACCAAAATCAAGAATATAATACTAAGTATCATAGTGAAATCCGTTTTAAGAAATACTTTATAGTTTTAAAACTAAAAATCCCGGAACCAATTATCTACCGACTCCGGTTGAATTTTCATAAAATCATAAAATCCTCAGAAAAAGAATGTAGGTAGAAAATATGATTCTAAGGAATAAAGCCTAAAGGACCATCATGAAATTCCAAACTGTTTGAGAATTAAAAATCTAGGAATCGGTCAGCGGCACTGGCCGACACCGGTTTTGAAGACTTTCATTTTAATTCCAGAAAAATCTAGAAAATCATAGAAAATATATAATATTGGAAAATGATATTTAAAACTAAAATCGGTCAATTCTAATTATCAGAATGTCTAAATCGAGTAATACTCTAGGATCGGGCCTTCGGTTCAGACTAGGGCTGACTCCGAATCCACGAATCCAAATCCAAGACAAAACAGTCATATAAGGAATTCATAATACAGAATAAATACAGGAAACAAATCGAAAAAATACGACCGAAAATCTGAATACGCAACTAAGTACGTATTCCGGGAACGGGGTATTACAATCCATCCACCTTACAAAAAATTGCGTCCTCGCAATTTCGTTAAGGGGTGAATTGAACACAAAAGGGACAAGGGTGGAATTTATACCGATTAAGATATGAAATACTATAGGTAGGGCTCTCAAGTCGACTGAACAATAATTATCCTCCGCACTTCCGGCTGTATAAATCTTCGAATAATGCTGAATAATACTGATGATGTCGTGGCTGTGAAATAAATAAGCCAGAATACCGAAGACAAAGAAAACCCTGATAGTCCTGAGCATAATAATAAAGAAGACCGATAATTAAGAATCCCGAATACCAGGCATCAATCACTCTTAACGATATAGTAGAGAATGTAGAATATCCGTAGAGAATTCCGACTGCTGACTTCTGAAAGATAGCCAGATCAAGATCGATCTGGAGAATACCAAGCTTCATAGAATTCACCGAAGGGATCACATAATAGCTTCATGCAGAACCAGCCACTACCTCTCTAGTCTAGTCATATCTTAAGATAGTATAAGGCTTCATAAAACCAAAACAGGGAAGGGATATGGAAAGGATTTAGGAATCAAAGGAAGGATGGTCAAGAAATAGATAACTCTGCACTTGTAGTTGGAATGTATAACCAAGACTCATGTATTCCAGTTGCAAATCTCTTTACCATTGATTTGCCTTCTGGACGTACTGAAGATGTTTAGAGCCTAAGCTCTGATACCATCCTGTAACGCCCCGATCCCACGGATACGGGGACGTCACTGCAACGTATATACGTAGGTCAGAACTACCCTCCCGTATATACGCTAAGCATCAGTACAGACAAGAATCAGAGTACGGAAGCAAATGGTGCATTATACATTCCAACACATATAGTACAATTACACAGTTATCATCAGAAGTGATCACAATATTACATGAATATCATATCACTAGTATGCGCAAATGCGAGAATACAAAAGATATACATATATGAACAGTATAAAAGGGTGTCCACATACATGTATACAAGGAATGTACAAGTATGAATAGAAAAAGGGCACTCACGAGTTTAAAAAGGAAAACTCGAGAGACTCACAGGGGGCCTGGAAGGATGTGGCTCAGGACGGTCGGCTGGAGATCCACGCTATTGCTGCGTTACTCTGAACACACGCTCCTACCTCCAAGACCTGGACGTGAGAATCCAGGGGAGTCAAATAATACTCCCCAGGCGAGTGTAGAAGCAAAACCAAGTGGTGAAGCAGGGTGAGCACAATAATGCATATATCAAGTAGGAAATACTCAGGAGGCAGATAGGATAGAGCAGGTCAGAATAGACATGGCATGAGAATCATAAAACAGGAAATCCGAATAAAACCAATCCGAGCTACCAGGTAGTTATAACATAATACTCATAAAACATGAAATCCGATATAAAGTCCGGAAAAAGCAAATACGGTAAGGCACATCACGGATTCATAGCTATTTAAGATGCAGGCTTTGGTATGCGTCCCATTCCACATACCTCTACTTACAACTTAAAGAGCCGGTTATTATGACACTTTATTATTACTCGTCTGACCCATATATCTCGGTATGTGACCTGGTGTACAGCCAACCCACATACATCCATATATAAGCAAGTCGAGGTGGTTATTGGAAACAGCGGGGGTATCAACGAACTATATTTACAGTGGGTCCCGTACATGCCCGGGACCACGGTCACAGTATGTTCCGTTGCATGGAAACGGAAGCCAGCCGCAAGGCTTATCCAGGAGGAGGGACTTATGTATGCCCGTTAAAACTGGGGTGTAGGGAGCCAGCTCTCCCCTCGGTCCCCTGGTGGCCCTCAGGTCAGACCGGAAACATTTTAGTTGCACAACATTCCTAATACCACTGTAAACACGAACACATATCGATATCCGCATGTTTCCCCCGACCCAATGCAATTTGGTCCTTTTTAGGATTCATTAGTTTAATTATCACTTTACGGGAAAAACAGGAAATAGACATGATCAGGAATCAGGAGTACATAAATACTATATAGTCAAGTCACTGCATATAAAGCAGGAAAACAGGTCACTGATCATGATACAGGATAATAAGTCAAGTTCCCGTAAAGATGATAATCACAAGTCAAATATATCATGCTGGGTGTCAAGTGATAGCATGACAGGGTGGTGATAATTAGTAAACAACCAAGCATATCAAAGGATTGATAATAGTCGGGTAAAGTCATGGCATAACTAAAAGGGTCTTGCCAAATAGTAGCATGGCAGGTGGTCAGGTGATAATACACTAGATGGTCAGGTGATATACATGTGTTAAATAAAAGCATGCAACTGACTAGTCTGAGGTAATGGTATGGCAAGGTAACATAAAAGTAACTCAAAGTCCAACGACCACGAAGGGTCGGCCACGCATGGTATATGATGAAGAAACAAGCATATCATAAGCAAGGCACAAGCACAAGATGAAGCTACCATAATATAAGCAATTGTAGTGCAATACATGAATAGGGAAATAAGAAGCGAAATACTTATCGACCGATGAAACGGGAAACTCAAATAGAGGCGAGACTACTCGCCTAAATCACCAATATGCCGAAAGATCCAATATCCACGGAAGCTCGGGATGCGCCACAAACCTGATATAAACATGTAGAGAGAAGGGGAGAGAGAAAGAGAGAAGGGAAGATGATGTTTGTCAAGTGACAAGTCAAGTAATACATATCAAGTAACGAGTCATGAAGTACAAGATACAAATACATGAACCAAGTATAAGATCCAAAGTTAAGAAGATAAGCAACTATAACAGACAGCCAATAATTAGTCGACTGGGTGGACAGGGTAGTCGACTAATAGAGGGGTTAGTCGACTAGGAAGATGGGGTAGTCGACTAATACTGTGTTCCAGAGAGTTGGATTTCTGTTTCAGGAAAAGGTTAGTCGACTAGGGTCATATGGGTAGTCGACTAACAGACATGACAAGTCGACTAACAATTGTGTTAAGTGGACTAAATCTGTGATACAGAGAGTTTGGGTTTCTGGTTCAGGAAAGGTTAGTCGACTAGGGTCAAGGGAGTAGTCGACTAATCGAGGTTTCTAGTCGACTAATAAATAACCTAAGTCGACTAAAACTGTGCTCCAGAAAGGTTACGTTTCAGCTAGGGTTTTCTAGTCGACTAATCTATAGGTATAGTCGACTAATCGACTGGAAACAGCAAACAGAACAGATTTTCTAGGGTTTTGTTTGATGGCTAAATAATCATGGATTTGAAGACACAATTGAACATGATAGATAAACTTAAGTATACTAAGAATTAATCAAGCCTTGGTGATGAAAATTACTTACCAAAAGGAGTGGTTGATGATGGAAAAGAGAGTGGAGATGTTGGTGGAGTTGATGAAGTTGTTGGAGTTGATGACCTTGTGGTGGCTTCCCATGGAGATGAAGGAGGAAGAAGATGAAGGAGAGAAGTTGGAGTAGGTGTGGTGGTGGAGATGAAGGAGATGGAGGTGGCTAGGGTTTGGCTCTTGGTGAAGAGAAGAAAGAGAAAGGTGAAGTGAAGAATGAAGTGAAAAAGGATTAGAAATGAAAAGGAAAAGTATTTATAGGTTTTTGGATTTGTGAAGGTGATGCAATTAAAGTAGAAGAGAGGGGGGTTTTTGCAAAGTGGAGGAGGGGGATGAGTGTCCTTCTCTTGGCCACTTGGCCGGCCAAGGAAGAGAGAGAAAAAGAGGGCATTTAATGAGGAAGTTGGTGGAAGAAAAATGGAATTTGGAATTTTGGAAAATAGGAAAAGGCTTTGGTTTGTGGAGGAAGGAAAGAAATAAAGGAAAAGGAAAAAGGAAAATAAATTATAATGAGAAGATGTTTTCTTGGGAAAGAAGATGAAAATAATGGAAGTGGCGGATTCCCGGGATTCAGTTGCGGATGCGGAAATCTTTCGGGAAAATACCGGAATCGTCCGAAATTCAAGTATCTCGGAACGACCCGAAATAATTACCAAAAATCAAGAATATAATACTAAGTATCATAGTGAAATCCGTTTTAAGAAATACTTTATAGTTTTAAAACTAAAAATCCCGGAACCAATTATCTACCGACTCCGGTGGAATTTTCATAAAATCATAAAATCCTCAGAAAAAGAATGTAGGTAGAAAATATGATTCTAAGGAATAAAGCCTAAAGGACCATCATGAAATTCCAAACTGTTTGAGAATTAAAAATCTAGGAATCGGTCAGCGGCACTGGCCGACACCGGTTTTGAAGACTTTCATTTTAATTTCAGAAAAATCTAGAAAATCATAGAAAATATATAATATTGGAAAATGATATTTAAAACTAAAATCGGTCAATTCTAATTATCAGAATGTCTAAATCGAGTAATACTCTAGGATCGGGCCTTCGGTTCAGACTAGGGCTGACTCCGAATCCACGAATCCAAATCCAAGACAAAACAGTCATATAAGGAATTCATAATACAGAATAAATACAGGAAACAAATCGAAAAAATACGACCGAAAATCTGAATACGCAACTAAGTACGTATTCCGGGAACGGGGTATTACAATCCATCCACCTTACAAAAAATTGCGTCCTCGCAATTTCGTTAAGGGGTGAATTGAACACAAAAGGGACAAGGGTGGAATTTATACCGATTAAGATATGAAATACTATAGGTAGGGCTCTCAAGTCGACTGAACAATAATTATCCTCCGCACTTCCGGCTGTATAAATCTTCGAATAATGCTGAATAATACTGATGATGTCGTGGCTGTGAAATAAATAAGCCAGAATACCGAAGACAAAGAAAACCCTGATAGTCCTGAGCATAATAATAAAGAAGACCGATAATTAAGAATCCCGAATACCAGGCATCAATCACTCTTAACGATATAGTAGAGAATGTAGAATATCCGTAGAGAATTCCGACTGCTGACTTCTGAAAGATAGCCAGATCAAGATCGATCTGGAGAATACCAAGCTTCATAGAATTCACCGAAGGGATCACATAATAGCTTCATGCAGAACCAGCACTACCTCTCTAGTCTAGTCATATCTTAAGATAGTATAAGGCTTCATAAAACCAAAACAGGGAGGGATATGGAAAGGATTTAGGAATCAAAGGAAGGATGGTCAAGAAATAGATAACTCTGCACTTGTAGTTGGAATGTATAACCAAGACTCATGTATTCCAGTTGCAAATCTCTTTACCATTGATTTGCCTTCTGGACGTACTGAAGATGTTTAGAGCCTAAGCTCTGATACCATCCTGTAACGCCCCGATCCCACGGATACGGGGACGTCACTGCAACGTATATACGTAGGTCAGAACTACCCTCCCGTATATACGCTAAGCATCAGTACAGACAAGAATCAGAGTACGGAAGCAAATGGTGCATTATACATTCCAACACATATAGTACAATTACACAGTTATCATCAGAAGTGATCACAATATTACATGAATATCATATCACTAGTATGCGCAAATGCGAGAATACAAAAGATATACATATATGAACAGTATAAAAGGGTGTCCACATACATGTATACAAGGAATGTACAAGTATGAATAGAAAAAGGGCACTCACGAGTTTAAAAAGGAAAACTCGAGAGACTCACAGGGGGCCTGGAAGGATGTGGCTCAGGACGGTCGGCTGGAGATCCACGCTATTGCTGCGTTACTCTGAACACACGCTCCTACCTCCAAGACCTGGACGTGAGAATCCAGGGGAGTCAAATAATACTCCCCAGGCGAGTGTAGAAGCAAAACCAAGTGGTGAAGCAGGGTGAGCACAATAATGCATATATCAAGTAGGAAATACTCAGGAGGCAGATAGGATAGAGCAGGTCAGAATAGACATGGCATGAGAATCATAAAACAGGAAATCCGAATAAAACCAATCCGAGCTACCAGGTAGTTATAACATAATACTCATAAAACATGAAATCCGATATAAAGTCCGGGAAAAGCAAATACGGTAAGGCACATCACGGATTCATAGCTATTTAAGATGCAGGCTTTGGTATGCGTCCCATTCCACATACCTCTACTTACAACTTAAAGAGCCGGTTATTATGACACTTTATTATTACTCGTCTGACCCATATATCTCGGTATGTGACCTGGTGTACAGCCAACCCACATACATCCATATATAAGCAAGTCGAGGTGGTTATTGGAAACAGCGGGGGTATCAACGAACTATATTTACAGTGGGTCCCGTACATGCCGGGACCACGGTCACAGTATGTTCCGTTGCATGGAAACGGAAGCCAGCCGCAAGGCTTATCCAGGAGGAGGGACTTATGTATGCCCGTTAAAACTGGGGTGTAGGGAGCCAGCTCTCCCCTCGGTCCCCTGGTGGCCCTCAGGTCAGACCGGAAACATTTTAGTTGCACAACATTCCTAATACCACTGTAAACACGAACACATATCGATATCCGCATGTTTCCCCCGACCCAATGCAATTTGGTCCTTTTTAGGATTCATTAGTTTAATTATCACTTTACGGGAAAAACAGGAAATAGACATGATCAGGAATCAGGAGTACATAAATACTATATAGTCAAGTCACTGCATATAAAGCAGGAAAACAGGTCACTGATCATGATACAGGATAATAAGTCAAGTTCCCGTAAAGATGATAATCACAAGTCAAATATATCATGCTGGGTGTCAAGTGATAGCATGACAGGGTGGTGATAATTAGTAAACAACCAAGCATATCAAAGGATTGATAATAGTCGGGTAAAGTCATGGCATAACTAAAAGGGTCTTGCCAAATAGTAGCATGGCAGGTGGTCAGGTGATAATACACTAGATGGTCAGGTGATATACATGTGTTAAATAAAAGCATGCAACTGACTAGTCTGAGGTAATGGTATGGCAAGGTAACATAAAAGTAACTCAAAGTCCAACGACCACGAAGGGTCGGCCACGCATGGTATATGATGAAGAAACAAGCATATCATAAGCAAGGCACAAGCACAAGATGAAGCTACCATAATATAAGCAATTGTAGTGCAATACATGAATAGGGAAATAAGAAGCGAAATACTTATCGACCGATGAAACGGGAAACTCAAATAGAGGCGAGACTACTCGCCTAAATCACCAATATGCCGAAAGATCCAATATCCACGGAAGCTCGGGATGCGCCACAAACCTGATATAAACATGTAGAGAGAAGGGGAGAGAGAAAGAGAGAAGGGAAGATGATGTTTGTCAAGTGACAAGTCAAGTAATACATATCAAGTAACGAGTCATGAAGTACAAGATACAAATACATGAACCAAGTATAAGATCCAAAGTTAAGAAGATAAGCAACTATAACAGACAGCCAATAATTAGTCGACTGGGTGGACAGGGTAGTCGACTAATAGAGGGGTTAGTCGACTAGGAAGATGGGGTAGTCGACTAATACTGTGTTCCAGAGAGTTGGATTTCTGTTTCAGGAAAGGTTAGTCGACTAGGGTCATATGGGTAGTCGACTAACAGACATGACAAGTCGACTAACAATTGTGTTAAGTGGACTAAATCTGTGATACAGAGAGTTTGGGTTTCTGGTTCAGGAAAGGTTAGTCGACTAGGGTCAAGGGAGTAGTCGACTAATCGAGGTTTCTAGTCGACTAATAAATAACCTAAGTCGACTAAAACTGTGCTCCAGAAAGGTTACGTTTCAGCTAGGGTTTTCTAGTCGACTAATCTATAGGTATAGTCGACTAATCGACTGGAAACAGCAAACAGAACAGATTTTCTAGGGTTTTGTTTGATGGCTAAATAATCATGGATTTGAAGACACAATTGAACATGATAGATAAACTTAAGTATACTAAGAATTAATCAAGCCTTGGTGATGAAAATTACTTACCAAAAGGAGTGGTTGATGATGGAAAAGAGAGTGGAGATGTTGGTGGAGTTGATGAAGTTGTTGGAGTTGATGACCTTGTGGTGGCTTCCCATGGAGATGAAGGAGGAAGAAGATGAAGGAGAGAAGTTGGAGTAGGTGTGGTGGTGGAGATGAAGGAGATGGAGGTGGCTAGGGTTTGGCTCTTGGTGAAGAGAAGAAAGAGAAAGGTGAAGTGAAGAATGAAGTGAAAAAGGATTAGAAATGAAAAGGAAAAGTATTTATAGGTTTTGGATTTGTGAAGGTGATGCAATTAAAGTAGAAGAGAGGGGGTTTTTGCAAAGTGGAGGAGGGGGATGAGTGTCCTTCTCTTGGCCACTTGGCCGGCCAAGGAAGAGAGAGAAAAAGAGGGCATTTAATGAGGAAGTTGGTGGAAGAAAAATGGAATTTGGAATTTTGGAAAATAGGAAAAGGCTTTGGTTTGTGGAGGAAGGAAAGAAATAAAGGAAAAGGAAAAAGGAAAATAAATTATAATGAGAAGATGTTTTCTTGGGAAAGAAGATGAAAATAATGGAAGTGGCGGATTCCCGGGATTCAGTTGCGGATGCGGAAATCTTTCGGGAAAATACCGGAATCGTCCGAAATTCAAGTATCTCGGAACGACCCGAAATAATTACCAAAAATCAAGAATATAATACTAAGTATCATAGTGAAATCCGTTTTAAGAAATACTTTATAGTTTTAAAACTAAAAATCCCGGAACCAATTATCTACCGACTCCGGTGGAATTTTCATAAAATCATAGAATCCTCAGAAAAAGAATGTAGGTAGAAAATATGATTCTAAGGAATAAAGCCTAAAGGACCATCATGAAATTCCAAACTGTTTGAGAATTAAAAATCTAGGAATCGGTCAGCGGCACTGGCCGACACCGGTTTTGAAGACTTTCATTTTAATTCCAGAAAAATCTAGAAAATCATAGAAAATATATAATATTGGAAAATGATATTTAAAACTAAAATCGGTCAATTCTAATTATCAGAATGTCTAAATCGAGTAATACTCTAGGATCGGGCCTTCGGTTCAGACTAGGGCTGACTCCGAATCCACGAATCCAAATCCAAGACAAAACAGTCATATAAGGAATTCATAATACAGAATAAATACAGGAAACAAATCGAAAAAATACGACCGAAAATCTGAATACGCAACTAAGTACGTATTCCGGGAACGGGGTATTACAATATGCATGGATTAAAGTTAAGCTTCAAGGAAGCTCCCCCTTAACTCATGCATAGCAATAAACAATAAGATATGCAATGAATGCTAAACATGAATATGCATAAAAATGCATAAAACAATGAACATGCTTTTGATACCAAATTTTTAAAATAAATTATTTCTCCTTCTTTTTAACATAAACATGTTCTTAAATACCAATTGAAAATATAAACTTAAAATAAACATGTTCTTTAAATAATTGCTCTTGATACCAATAAAAATTTCAATTTGAAAGCTTAATCAATAAGAGCTCTTGATACCAATAATAAAACTTTTAATAAAAACTCTTAATACCAATTGAAAGATAACAATAAAAACTTTTGATACCAACAATAAAAATTTTAATAAAAGTTCTTGATATCAACAAAACAAAAACAATAAAAAATTTAATAAAATTCTTGATATCAACAAAACAAAAACAACAAATACTTCTCCTTTTTTGTAAATAAACAAATAAACATGCATATAAACTCAAATACTTCTCCTCCTTTATGTCAATCATCAACAAAGGGTCAAAGAAAACAATAAAATAATGTTCTCCCCCTTTTTGTCCGAAACAAAAATACTTCAAGGGGTGAAATCAAAACACACCATTATGATACCAATTAAAAAAATATATCAATTTAGTGCATCATGATACCAATTGAAAATAAACAAATAAGTAAATAAATTTTTTTTGAAGAATACCAAATGAAAGTAAATAAAACATTGGAATTCAAACTAAAATTTTGATATCAATTGAAACATGTAAACATATAGATAATTTTGATACCAATTGAAAAAAAAATTAGTACCAATTGAAAATATTTTACATTTTTTTTACCAATTTGAAAAATATAAACCAATCTTTATCATAATGAAAGTGATTTTCATTAGAAGCGTATGATACCAAATAAAAATCAATATCATTTTTCAATCATTTTTCATCATAAAGTTTGGGAGTAAAATACCAAGGGTAAATAAAACTAATTGAAAGGTAAAATAAGAATTTTCTCCCCCTTTATGAAATACCAAACAAAATGATGCATAAGCTTGTATAAGATACCAATTGAAAAATAATTAATTGAAATATAATAGACATTTAAGAAATCAAGCTTAGCATAACCAAAATTTGTACTCAAAGATATAGAGATATAGTAAGCACAAATAATATATATATATATATATATATGTAAAAATTAGATACCAACCAAAATTGATACTATTTGAAGTTTAAGCATACATATATAAAAAATATGAGTATACAAAAAGAATGTCAATAGTGATACTAATTGAAAAGATACAATGATATCAATTGAAAACACAATAAGATCAAGTGTATAACTCATACTTCCTACCACCCATTTCATGCACATGTTTAAATAGATTTTCAATAATGAGCATACAAGGTATGGTCGCCCAACCAACCGCCCTTTGGTGGGTAGGGGTTTTCAAAAATAAGTTTGAAAATATAGTATGTTTGAAAACTCTACCATATGAAGAATACGAACTAGTTATATGAAAAATTTGAAAACTAGTGCGAAATCCTTCAAGCAAGGAATAAGGCAAAAATATATTTATGAAAAACATGTAAGTCACACGATCATCAACACTCAAAATCTATAAGGCACATATCATACTCATGAAAACAAAATCATGAGAAAACATTAAGTAAAGTGAGTGTATAAGAGTTATGTGAAATACGTCATCATGAAAATAAGCAATCAAGCTCAATTTGAAATTCCTTAAAAACATGAAAATCGAGAAAATCTAATTTTCATCAAAATAATTTAATCTTCAAGGCATATGTATGTTTTGTATAAACTAGAGTATACATACATATCCAAACATAACGAGTCCACAAAAGTATATGCATGATGGCAAGTGGCTCAAGGATGTATATGTATAACTAATAGATTAGACAAAATAGACATATACATGAAGTTTAAACATGTCCAAAGATATGGAATACAAGTCAAATGTATGAATCATCAAAACTAGACTATACTAGTACATCTAATGGGTACAAATGAGCATTCAAGCATAAACATATAATAATCTATTTGTGGCTCACTAGTTGTACAAGTATATATCCAAGTTTTAATGAAAACTAACATCTAAACATGTAATCAAAATATGAAGTATAGAAATTAAAACAAAACTCATATGATCATTATGTAAATGAATATGCATTAGATCTATGATATATATAATAGCTAAAACAAATGTGAGAACACAAAAGTATAAATCCATATTAAACATGGGTGTCTCAATTACTAATTATGCATATCACTAATCTAATTATCATGGTATTTAACATACTAATCATGAAACATCAAAATATGCTAAAATGAATAATATGAAAACATGTAAAAATAATGGGAGTTAGAGATTGTTACCAAAACCGAAAAAGGGCACATCTCCATGTCTCCAAACCAAGGTGGTCCTCCCACCAAACTCCCCTTAAAAGTGATGCATCTAAATAGTCTTCTTTAAGTTCGGAACGCATCCACCTCAAGGCACCATCACTCTTACGTCATGTGAGAGCCCACACCTACATCAAATAAAATAGGAGTGGTTTTTGGTACCCATACTCTTTGGGTCCATGGGGGTTAGCTCCTTTCCTAACCCAAATAAATTTATTTGCTAAATTTGAATCATGTAACTTATTAAAATAAAATTTAGCAAGATGGCCCTTACGTCCACAATGTGTACATGTGTACACATGAGCATACATTGTGTGATGTGCATGAACGTGCGAAGCATGTGTATGCCGTGGATAGTGTGCATGCATAGATGGAACTTGTTTCTTTCAAAACATGGATTCCAAGCGTGAGTGGTTCAAAGAACAATGGCTCAAAGTGGAGCCCAAACAATCCACACTCTTCTTAAGCATACAAATATCATTTTCAATTATAGAAGAGGTGCATGCAATAGGTAACTTAGAAGGTGAAGCTACACTAGCATGGCAAACATGTGTATCAATGTTAATTTTTAACTTTTTATTTTCATTTAGGCAAACATCTAAATCTTTTGAAATCAAATCAATTTTGTTTTTCAAAGAATCATTTTCTTTTACAACAAAATCAAGTTTTGAAGATATAACTTTATTTTTCTTCAAAACTTCATTACAATCATTTTATTTTTCAAAATCTTGTTTTCATTTAAAACAAGTTCAAATTGGGTTTTCAAAGAGTCACACTCATTTGAAATCTCAACCTTCTCTTGTAAAGCCAAATCAAGTTTTAAATACAAATCCTTATTATCTTCTTTTAATCCAAAACTTTTTTTTTCAAAAGATTATATTTTTCAAGCAATTTTTCACAAACAATTGATAGTTCTTCATTTAAAGCATTTGCATCAATATATTCATTATTAGAAGAACTAGCATCATCATAATCTAATTGAGCTTCCGAGTTTACCTCAAGAGAGTCATTCCTTGGACCATGTAGTATTGTTGCTCGGATTCTCCACTAGATTCATCCTCCACAATGGTTAGCGTTTGAAGTTTGAAGGAGATCAACGTGTTCCACACTGCAAAGGCGGAATCACAGTTAGAAACTAAGCATAAATATTCTTTGTTAAGCGTGCTTCTAAGTACCTCAAGGGCTTGTGCATTGGCCTCTATATGCTTGCTATTACCAAGATAGGATTTCTTGGTAGCGACAAGGAAAACATGCAAGCCTAAGATTTTTAGGTACATGGACATCCTAGCCTTCCAAACAACAATGTTGGAAGTATCAAACATAGGTAGGGTCATGAAGTCCATGAGTGTGTGCAAACAATATAAGTGTGCAATAGCAAATACTAGATTAGCAAAACCAAGATCACACTCCAAGGTGGTTAAACCTAATATCAGGAGCGTAGGCTCTGATACCAATTGAAATCACCTAGAGGGGGGTGAATAGGTGATTAGCTAATCTAATGGTCAACTAATACAGAATTTAAAAACTAATTGCAACACACTTAGTGTAACCAACGAGTGTAGCCGAATTCCCGGTGAAGGGCTCTGGACTAACTCCTCTTGATTCCTCTGAATAAGAGTTGAGGTGCTATATGAAGCTCTCGTGGTTAAACACAAGTGAAGCACACACAAACAACACAAGCATATATATGATATGCCAATATGAATGAATGCACAAAGTAATAGAGAGAGTTAGAGAAAGTAGATCAATGGCAAACACACGGATATGTTTCGAGGTTCGAGCACACAGCTCTACGTCCCCGCCTTCACACAGAAGAATTTCCACTAACTCGTCCACACAGGACTTCCCACACAGGGAACCTCCACTGAGGATTTGGGGCAAATACAATCGGGAGTACACAACTCCTCTCTCAACCAATACAACCTCTACACTTAGAGGCAAGGCACAACCAACACAAAATTCACCTCACACAAGAGGGGTAGGCACTTAGCCAACACAAATCAATCACCTCACACTTGAGGGATTAGGCTCAAAGCCACACAATTACAATCACCTCACACTTAAAGGATTCAAACATAATCTCCACCTCTAATTAGAGGGAGCTAAACACCACTTCTACAATCACCTCACACTTAAGGGATACCAACTCAATCACCTCTCACTAGAGGGATATCACAATGATGGAAGGATACAACTTGGTGGTCTATCTCAACCACAAACAACTTTTCCCACAAAAATAAAGATCCTAATAGATAGGATAGAATGATAGCTCAAGTATGAAAAATAAAGAGTTTGAAAATCAAAAACTCAAAGAAAAATCAAGGGAAAAACTCTAGATGGAAATGTAAATGAAGATCAAATCAATTCCCAAAGAATTTTCTTTTCAATGATTTTCTAACCCTTTCAAAACAAAATAAAGATCAAATCTTTAAAGCCAAAAAATCTTTTAAAAACTTGCTTTTAAACACTTGAGAATGGGAGAAATTTACTTTCTAAAACTTAGTGAAAAACAGCTCTCAAATCGGGTATTTATAGCCCATTTGTAAATCTGCCCGTTGGCAGCTGACAAGGCCCAGATTGGCCTTCCGGTCGACCGGCCAACGGTTAAAAAATTGACCATTGAGCCTGCCGGTCGACCGCCCGATCGACCGTGCCTAGAACCAGAGAGCAACGACTCTCTAGCCGGTCGACCGCCCGGTTGACTGGGCCAACCCGAGAGTGGGTTGACTTCAGTCGGTCGACCGCTCGGTCGACCGGCCAAGCAAGATGGCCTGCGTGCACGTCCTTGTGCACGTCGGTCGACCGGTCCGGTCGACCGACTCTTGGTCCGGTTGATCGGCCCGGTCGACCGCCAGAGCCTGGCAGGGCAATTTCAGAACTTAAAACTTGGGTTTTTATAATCTAATTAAATCCCATAAAATCTTTAAAAATCCACAAAAATAAGTTCTTGTTATATCTTTGAAATACAAACATGTGTGGAAAAATTCAACACATATTTCAAACTATTTGAACCATTTTTGTGACTTGGAAAATTTGCCGAAAACCAAAATCCGTATTTTTCAAAACTTGAATTTTTGAAATGAAAAATCTTTTTCTCAAAAACTCATCCAAATACAAAAACATGATATTGAAACAACTTTGAAGCATATAGTATATGGATAGAATCCAATATACATGAAAGGTATTATATCTATGTTTTTGACTTGAAAACCAAGATCGGTTAAACTGAAAAACCAAAACCAATAAACATGAAACTTGAAACAAGCGTGTGTGTTGTGAACTTGAGCATATCACACTATCTAACTTTACAATGGATCTAAATAAACTATACTAAAACAAACCGAGGTCTTCTTATAGAGCGCCGTCTCCAAGTCGATTCGATCCAAACGTGATCCACCGAGTTTGACTCCAAACGAGTGCTAGATATGAACTTGACGCTCGGGCTCTTGAATCACCATGTGAAAGCTCCAAAATACCTTTGTTGAAGCTAATCACCTACTAATATCTTGGTTAAATATCTGAAACTAAATATCACAAGATTATTAGTAAACTATAACTACATGAGTTAATCATCATCAAAACTAGAGTGGAAGGCCTCTGGGCCAACATCCTCTTCACTGGTCTCCACATTTACATTAACTAGATCTGTAAGAAGCTTCGTGTAGCGATTCAAGTGTTCATTGACAGAGCATCCTCTTTGCATCTGAAAACTATAAAGCTTACTCTTCAACTGCAATCGCGATTCTATACTTTTTGTCAGATATTTCTTCTCCAGGATCTCCCACAGCTGCCTCACAGATGTCTTATGCAACACATGATACTTGATGTCTTGTGTGAGACAAGACCTGATCAAGCCACACGCCGAACGGTTCATCTTGTCCCAATCTTCTTCCGTGGTTGATGCGCGCTTCTTCTCTAATCGTAGAGTGTCTTCGAGATTTAATGCCGTCAGCGCATCCATCACCTCACACCTCCACATACCAAAGCTGTTTGTCCCGTTGAACTTCACCACATCAATCCTTGGATGTGGAATCATAGATCTCACCGAGGTACTTTCTCCAGTCATCTTCTCAACTGATTCCTCAAAGCAATGCGAAAACAAATGGAGTTAGATAAACAAACTAGATAAAGATAGGATCTTTACCTCCACGCGAAACCCTTGAAGAGTTTTTAAAATTATCTACTCCTTCGAATTGATTCCTCGAGCAATCTACACGCTGTTTTGAGATCGACACACGATCTCACAAACAGTCCCAACGTCGCTCCGAGATCGACACACGATCTCCGCCAAACAGCAACTGATGCCCTTGGAATCAACACACGATCCCACATTGAACCTGGGATGCTCTGATACCAATTGTTGTGCGCGCGGAATAACCTCTCTAAGGAATCCGCCCACCTGGCGGAGACTTGATGCTGCCGGAGAAGCAACCAACAAGACAAGAACAACGAACAACAGAGAAAAAGCAATCAACACAATATTTAACGAGGTTCGGCAACGTGCCTATGTCCTCGGTGCAAGGGAGAGAGAGATTTTATTGATTCAACAATCAATACAAACTAATACAGAGGGAAACTTGAGGGAATTCTTAGGGATACAATACATGAGGGCTCTAGCCCCTATTTATAACCACAGAGTCCCTGGATTTAAGGAAATCCAGATTGGATTCGATCCCATCCAGAAAAAGAATCTGAATCCCAAAAGGAAAGTCAAAACGCGCCTGTCGGTCGACCGGCGCGGTCGACCGGGCCCAACGAGACTAAGGCCTTATCAGTCGGTCGACCGGGCGGTCGCTTCCTTCCACGGTCGACCGGACGGTCGACCGGAATGTACCTGTGCACGTTCGTGCACGCCGGTCGACCGGGCGGCCGACCGGCCTTCTCCACCGGTCGACCGGGCGGCCGACCGGGAGCGCAATCTGGCCTGCTCCAATGCACCATCTTACTTTTTGATTTTCGATCTCTTTGCTACCTTCCCTTGTAATATTCCTAAGTAAATAATACTGCATTTCGTTTTTTTGTATTTATTTTTACTGTACTTAATTATTATTATTATTATTAGTGTTATTGTTATTATAGATATATGTTATTATTATTGTTCCTCTTTCATTGATTCCTAATCCTACCCATTTGCATAGACCCAAACCCATCAATATTATACCCATTACTCATTACCCTTTTATCTCAACTTATACCGAATACCATGATCCAAACCCGTGACCCTTCAACCCGAAACCCATTATCCAAGTATCTTAATCCCAACAACCCAAATTCAAATCTAAACTAACTAATCCTAAAAACCTAACCAAATTCCTATCCAAATCTCTCCTTCTCCTTGGCTGAGATCCCGCCGGCAGCACAACCAGCAGCCCGTCGTTGAGGCCGTCGACTCCTCCGTTGAGCCACCGACGTTGTTCGTGTGATCGTGCACTTCGCGAGGAGCTAGATTCTCTCTCTGATTCTGGTATTCTCATCTCTCTTATCTTTCTGTTATTTCTTTAGTCTCGATATATCAGTTTCAGTTGTTATTCCAGTTCTTGATTCATATGATATCATGCGTGGATGTTTATATGAGATATTGTAGTGATTATTGATTGATTATGGTTTGGATTTATAGCCTGTTCAGTTTACTTTAGGCTTAGCGTGTATACGTGAGGTATATTTCTTGCGTATATACGTCGCCGACCTTCGTCACGACTCCGTTTTCTCGTATTTTGGGAAGCGGGGCGTGACAGGGTTTTCTTGGTATCAGAGACATGTTTCGACATAAAACGGACTTGATTCTTACCGGTGACTTGAAACAAGTTATAATTACACTGCAATATATATATATATATATATATATATATATATATATATATATATATATATATATATATATATATACACTATCCATTATGATATTAATTCCATTTGGAATTGGCCGTCCTTCTTTTGAAAATCTTTATCTTTGATCCTTTGATATCCTTGATTTCTACTCTTTTTCTTTTAGAGTGATCCGAAATTTCATCTTGCTTCTCGTCCTTCTTCTTGATTCTATTCCTTGATCTTGTCTCTTGAGATTGGTTACTCCTTGCTGAAGCAGGTAGCAGAGATCAAAGCTCACAGCGGAAGCGTGGTGTCCCAACGAGGCGACGTGGAAGCTTGTTGTGTTCTCTCTTGATTTTTGATTCTTTTATCATTCCCTGCTTTATTTGAATTTCGAGGACGAAATTTTTATAAGGTGGGTAGAATGTAATATTCCTAAGTAAATAATACTGTATTTCTATTTTTTATATTTATTTTTACTGTACTTAATTTTTATTATATTAGTATTATTGTTATTATAGATATATATTATTATTATTGTTCCTCTTTCATTGATTCCTAATCCTACCCATTTGCATAGACCCAAATCCATCAATATTATACCCATTATCCATTACCCTTTTATCTCAACTTATACCGAATACCCATGATCCAAACCCGTGACCCTTCAACCCTAAACCCATTATCCAAGTATCTTAATCCCAACAACCCAAATCTAAATCTAAACTAACTAATCCTAAAAACCTAACCAAATCCCTATCCAAATCTCTCCTTCTCCTTGGCCGAGATCCCTCCGGCAACACAACCAGTAGCCCGTCGTCGAGGCCGTCGACTCCTCCGTCGAGCCACCGACGTTGTTCGTGTGATCGTGCGCCTCGCGAGGAGTTAGATTCTCTCTCTCTGATTCTAATGTTCTCATCTCTCTTATCTTTCTGTTATTTCTTTAGTCTCGATATATCAGTTTCAGTTGTTATTCTAGTTCTTGATTCATATGATATCATGCGTGGATGTTTATATGAGATATTGTAGTGATTATTAATTGATTATGGTTTGAATTTATAGCTTGTTCAGGTTATTTTAGGCTTAGCATGTATACGTGAGGTATATTCCTTGCGTATATACGTCGCCGACCATCGTCGCGACTCCGTTTTCTCGTATTTTGGGAAGCGGGGCGTGACACCTCTACTTCTCTATCTCCTCTCTCCCACAACCTCCACGAGTAGTACGTGGGGGAGAAGAAGTTGAAAATTGGGAAAATAGCAAAGAAGGAGCAGATAGATGCAGGGGGTCGACCGGGCGGCCGACAATCGCTTTCGGTGGAACATGCATAATCATGCACAAGGAGGAAACAAGTTGGGCGGTCAAGCGCCCGAGGAAACAAGTTGGGCGGTCGACCTGGCTGTCGACCCGTGGGAGGGCGATCGACCGCACGGTCGACCGACCCAAAGGCTGGGTTTAACGGAGACTGTTGGTTTTTGAAGCTGGATTTTTTGGAGATCGATCGAGCAGTCGACCGCACATCGAGCCAGTCGATCGAGCAGCGATTTTGGCAACTCCAAATTAGTTTCAGAGTACTGTTTTGATACGGATTTTGTATCCGATTTGGTTTTCTTTAATTGGCTCTCTCCTCTGGCTATATAAAGAGGGTTTCTGCACTCTCATTAGTATCGGTTATAATCCAAATTGATTGAATTGTATTAAGAGTTATAAGGTTAGTCTGTTTGAGAGAATTCTACGACCAATTGTGTAGATTTCCAAATTGAATCTCAGGAGCAATTTGTAACCTTTATAACTCAGTTGTTTGAATAAGAATCTTCTCTCTTTTGCCCCGAGGACGTAGGTAAGTTGTCGAACCTCGTTAAATCATTTGTTTGTTTTTCTTTTGTATTTGGTTCATGCCATATTTGGTGATTGACTCGACGTTTGGTGCATTGATCTACAGAGCTTAGCATGTTGATTGTTCGAAAATTCCTTCGGAAGGCGCTACAAGTGGTATCAGAGCTTTTCAGGTTCGGCGTGGGATTGTGTGTCGATTCCAAGAGCATTGTCATCTGTTCGGCGGAGATTGTGTGTCGATCTCGGAGTCGCATTAGGACTGTTCATGGGATCATGTGTCGATCTTATAATATCGTTTTGGTTTGCTCGTGGGATCGGATTTGGTGGAGCAAATCTCTTTGAAAACTCGCTTAGTGTTTCACTTGAGGTAAAGATTCTATTTTTATCTACTTTGAATTTAGTTTTTCACACCGTATTGGCATTCCCTAGAGATATGGTCAGAGTTAATCAGTTCACGGTGGAGATCGTGAACTTCCACCAATCATAGATCGATGTGGTGAAGTTCGATTGCATGAAAATTTGGAAGGGCAAGGGAGATATTGGAAAATTCAGAACTGGTAGTCGTGAAGATTTTTAAAAAAAAATTAGTGTGCTTACTGTAAAAAAGTAGGACACCAGAAAATTGATTGTCTAAAGCTCAAGAAGGAGTCAAATCAGAGTTCAAAATCGTATTGGCAGTAGGTAAAGATTCTGACTCATCTGGTTATTCATTTTCTATCACTCCTATTGTTTGTTTTCAGAGGAATCTGAGTTGATTTTGGATACGGGTGCTATCTATCACCTTTGTCCTAACAAAAAGTGGTTTGCTAGTTTTAAAAAACTAGATGGAGGCTTGGTGACGTTCGACGCTGGGCACACATGCCAGATTAAAAGGATATATACAATTCGCCTCAAGTTGTTTTAAGGATGTGAGGTATATACCTCAATTGAAGAAAATTTTGATTTCAGTTTGAGCTTTGGAGGCACGGGACCTTAGAAGGACTCTGAGAGAATGTGTTCTCAAGATGTCTGTTGACTCATTGGTAGTTCTGAAAGGCGTTCGACGCAACAACTTTATACTACTTGAAGGGTAGTGCAATTATTGAAAATTTGAGAGCTTCAGGATATTTAATAAACGACTCTCAGATTATGACAGATGAGGCTTGGACAAATTGCTTTGAATTCCTTGAAAGTATTTGCAAAGTAAGAATTATTGGAAGGTGCATCACCTGTAAATTGGAAATTGGTGGACATAATTTTCTGGACAAGTAGACAAAAGTGAGATTTGGCACTAGCACTCACCATTCACATAGTCTTCTTGATAATGTTCATGTTGATGTTTTTGGTTTTGCTAAGACTTGCATCAGTTGGAAGTCATCAATACTTTATTTCTTTTGTTGATGAGCTATCTAGGCGTTATTGGGTATACCTAAAGATTTGAAGTCTTAAATATGTTGGTGAAGTGAAAGAATATGATGAAGAAACAGATTGGTAGTAAGATTAAGGTGCTCGAAATTAATAATTAGGGAGTACAAGGATCAATTCCTACGATTTGGTCAGAACATTGGTATTGGTATTCACTTCACAATTAAAAATATGGGATGGCTAAGGAGATGAACCATTCTTTCTGCAAAAGGTTCAGTGTTTATTGCCTAATGTACAGTTTAGACAAGTCATTTTGAGCTAAAGTTTAGAATATACTAGCCATCTCAAGAATTATCGTTAACTGCGATAAGAGGTAAAACTGCATTGAATATTTGGTCGGATGGAGCTACTCAAGACTATGATTTGTTGTGGGTACTTGGATGTCCGACCTACTTCAGTGTCTAAGATGACAAGTTGAATCCGCGAATAAAGAAGTTTATGTTTTTGAGTGTCAAAAGGAATATGAAAGGCGACAAGCTATAAGACCCAGAAAATAAGAAGATCATATTGAGCAGATATGTTATATTTGATGAAGCTTCATTGTTGAAGCCTATTGTCTCTCAGCATGTGGGGAGGATGAAGACTAAGAATGTATCACAACGGATGGAGGTTAATACTACTCCACCATCTCCAGTTGGTTTGGTGTCAGCTGGAATCTCAGCAGATGTGACACCAGGTGGAGATCATGTAGCTGTATTGGATGCTAAACAGGTTGTACTGTTTGCAGCGAAAGGAACTAAGTTGAATCCATAAAAGTAAGTGAAGAAGCGTGAATTTCAAATTGATGAGCTAGATCAGCTCAAGCTGAAGGTCATTATTCTCCATGACGGTATTGATAAGGAAATTCATATGACTCAGCCAGTTGGGTTAGTTGTTGTAGATTTGAAAATAATTTGATCTAGTTGGTTGTGCTTGGTGGTGCTCTTTTGGATGAACTACATGTATCTTGCTCTCATTAGGCAAAGGCACGTAGATAGCCGCCATGATACAACTGGTTGGATGAGCTGAAATTGGTTAATTCATTGTATTTGGCTCAGATTTGAGAAATCTTCACAGAGAAAGAGAATTATGAGAGAAGAAGTTGAAAATTGAGAAAATAACAGAGAATGAGTATATGGATGCGGATGGTCCATCGGGCAGTCGACCGCTACTCGCGGTGGAACTTGCACAACCGTGCACAAGTAGGAAACAAGCTAGAGGGTCGAAGGTCGACTGACCTGAAGCCCGAGTTAGAGAGAAAGGGTGAGAATGAGGGAATAATAAAGAGAGAGGGAGAGAGAAATAAGAGAAGGAAAGAGAGAGTGAGCCAGAGAGGGGGAGATAGAGAGAGTTTATTGTTAGAAAGAGAGAGTTTACTGATGGGGAAGTTGATTAGGATCATCGAGGGGTCGTCGAGTGATCGCCGAGGAAATCGACGACGAAGACGAAGGGAAACAGCAGCAGAAAACAAGCAGCAGCAGCAGAACAGGTTCAGCGGTCGACCGGGCCGTCGACCGCACATGTGTTGGCCCAATGGCCTTCCACTCTAGTTTTGATGATGATCAACTCATGTAGTTATGTTTACTAATATTCTTGTGTTTCTAAGTTTTAGATCATTAACAGGATATTAGGTGGTGATTAGCTTCAACAAGATGATTAGAAGCTATTCATGATGATTCCGGTGCCAAAACTTAAAGATCATACCTTTGCACTTGGAGAATCACGGAGTTTGGACCGAGTCTACTTGAAGATGGAAGATCGACAAGAAGACTTAGATGATTAGAAGCTATTCATGATGATTCCGGTGCCAAAGCTTAAAGATCATACCTTTGCACTTGGAGAATCACGGAGTTTGGACCGAGTCTACTTGAAGATGGAAGATCGACAAGAAGACTTAGGTATCTAGTTTAGAGTTTGTGTTTTAGATCCATATTTGTAAAGCTTAGTTTAGTTGATATGCTCAAGTGCACAAAACACACACGTTTTATGATTTGATATTTGGTTTTCATGAATAATAGATCAAAACAAGTTTACCTTATACTTATGTATATTAGATATGGTCTAGATATACATACATGCTTTAAACTTGCTAGACAAACTTATTTTGACTATCCTATTCATGTTTTGGAAAAATCAAGTTTGATAAAAATACAAGTTTTATTTTTGATAAAATTGGCAAGACACAAAAATGAATTGATATGTTGATATATTGTCTTGAAATTTTTATCACATGTTTATGTTTCAACATAAAATGATAAAACAAGTTTTATGGAATTTTCAGAAATGATAAAAGGTTTTTATAAAATATTTTTCCAAAATTTTCTGACCTTGTTTTGTGCTGACAGGCTGGTCGGTCGACCGTCACGGTCGACCGCACCAAGGGCCGGTCGACCGTTGCGGTCGACCGACGTGCACAGACGTGCACGTCTGTTAGGCACAGACACGGTCGACCGGGACGGTCGACCGAGTTGAGAGCTCTGCTCTCGGGTTTATCGGTCGACCGGGCCGGTCGACCGCAGTTGCCCAACGGTCATAATTCTGACCGTTGGCGGTCGACCGGGCCGGTCGACCGGCAGTCTGTCAGACTGCCAACTCAGCCTAACGGCTAGTTTTGTATAGGGGCTATATAAACCCCATCTCTTTGGGAATTTTAGCCAAATTTTTAAGAGAAAAATTTTCAGTTTTCTGAAGTGTTTATAAAGAGTTTTCAAAAGAGTTTTAAGTGCATAAACTTCTCATCTTTATTGTTTTAGGGTTTTGGAAAATCAAAGAAAAATAGGTTTTTGGATTTTTGCTTAGATCTTCAATTCTATCATATTGCAAGTATTTTCCCAAAGATTTTTCTTTGTTGCTTGTTTTCAAAACACTTGTTTTCCACACTTGAGCTATCTTCTATCCTAAAACTATTAGGATCTTGTTTTTGTGGAATAAGATAAAAGAAAAAGAAAGAGAAGTGTTTGAGGTTGTTTGTTGTAAACCTCATTGTTGTAAACCCTCCTTCATTTGTTGTATCCCTCTTCGGTAGAGGTGATCGGAGTGGTATTGGTTGTGAGCCTCTTTGGTAGAGGTAGAGTTTGGTTGTGAGCCTCTTCGGTAGAGGTGTGTGGATTGGTTGTTGTATTGGCTACGGGCCTAACCCCTCGGTTGTGAGGAGGTTGTTGTTTGAGAGAGGAGTTTGGTACTCCTAGAGTTGTAAGAAATCCTCTTTGGTAGAGGTTCCCTCGGTGGGAGTTGAGATAGTGGAAATCCTACACGGTGGTGTAGGCGGGGATGTAGAGCAAGGTGCTTGAACCTCGAAACAAATCTTGGTGTTTGCGTTTTGATCCATTGTCTCTCTAACTCTCTCTTATAATTGTGCAAAGCATCATACTCATCATCATATCATACTTGCTTGTGTTGAGCATTGATTCATTCATATTATATTGCTTGTGTTGTGCCTTGCATTTCTTATTGTCATATCTATTATATGCTTGGCTTGATTGTGTGTATTTCATATGCTTGGATTGCTTGTGTGTGTGTGTGCCTAACTTATACTCATCCAACAAGAGCTTCACATAGCACCTCAACCCATTTCAAGGGGAATCAAGGGGAGTTAGTCCAGAGCCTCGCAAGGGGAATTCGGCTACACTTGTTGTATTGTATTAGTTTGTGCATAATTTGCATTAGCTTCCGCATTTAGCACACTTAGTTTGCATTAAGTTTCTTAGATTAGCACTTACACCTATTCACCCCCCCTCTAGGTGTTTTGCAATTGGTATCAGAGCTAGTGCTCCTGATACTTAGGCTTAACATCCTAGGAGTGATCCATTTGCTTGCTAATCTCATTTACATTTGCTTGTTTGCACATTCATATATAGTTTACCATGGACTTCATGACCCCTCCTAGCTTTGACCCTTCCAACATTGATGTTTGGAAGTATAGGATGTCCATGTACCTCAAGACCTAGGTTTGCATGTCTTCCTTGCCGCCACCAAGAGATGTTATCTTGGTGATTGCAATCATATAGGGGCCAATGCACAAGCCCTAGAGGCCATTAGAAGCACTTTATCTAAAGATTATCTTTTATGTGTTTCTAACTTTGATTCCGCTTTTGTAGTGTGGAACAATTGACAACCACCACCACCTCCAAGCTTCAATTGCCAATCCAAGAAGAGGAATCTAGCGGAGAATCCGAGCCACAACAATGCTATATGGTCCAAGGGAATGACTCCCTTGAGGTACACTCGGAAACTCCATTAGATAGTGATGATGATGCTAGTTCTTCAAATGATGATATTGATGCCCATGCTTTGAATGAAGAACTTTCCATTGTTTGTGAAAAACTATTGAAAAATATAAGATTTTGAAAAAGAAAAGTCTAGAAATTGAAAAAGAAAATAAGTGTTTGCATTCTAGACTTGATTGTGTTTTGCAAGAAAAGGTTGAGGTCTATAATGAAAGGGATTCATTGAGATCTCAATTGGAACTTGCTTTAAAAGAAAATAAATTTTTAAAGTCTAAAAATGATTGTGAAAATCTTTGAAGAAAAATGAAAATATGTCTTCTAAAGTTGATTTTGTTTTAAAAGAGAATGTTGCTTTGAAAAACAAAATCATTTCTATTTCAAATGAGTTGAATGTTTGTTTAGATAAGAATATTGTTTTGCAAAATAAAATTGATGCACATGCTTGCCATGCTAGTGTAGCTTCTTCATCTAGTCTACCTAATGCATGTACCTCTTCTTCTAAAATTATTGATGATATTTGTATGTTAAAGAAGAGAGTAGATTGTTTGGGCTCCACTATGAGCCAATGTGCCATGAACCACTCACGGTTGGAAATCTTGGTTCGAAAGAAACAAGTTCCATCCTTTATGCATGCACACCCATCACGGCATACACATGCTTCACACGGACACCATCAACACAAGTATGCTCATGTGTACACATGTACACATTGTGGCCGAAAAGGCCATCTTGCTAAATTTTGCTATGATCGTTTACATGTTGAAAATTTAGCCAAGAAGTTTGTTTGGGTTAGAGAAGGTACTAACCCCCATGGACCCAAAAGAGTATGGGTACCAAAGACCACCCCTCCTATTGTTTTTGATGTAGGTGTGGGCTCTCACATGACGTGAGAGTGATGACACCTTGGAGTGGATGCGTTCCGGACTTCATGGAAATCAAATTGGATGCATCACTTTCAAGGAAGATTTGGTGGAGACGACCACCATGTTTTGGAGACAAGGAGAGTGCTTCTTCGGTTTTGGTAACAATCCTTTACTCCCATTTAATGTTTACATGCTTTCCACTTCATTGTTTATAGCATGTTTTGATAGTTTATAGCATATTTTTTGATGTCTATGGATTAGTATGTTCATTCCATGTTTATTAGATCCTTGACATACATGTATAGTATTTGAGACACATATGCTTATATGAACCCATATTTAGTGTTCTCACTTTTGTTTAAGCTATAATATACATCATGAATTTAATACATGTGAATTTACATAGTAATCATGTTTAGTTTATCATGATGACTTTTATATTTGTTTTGATGCTTCATATTTTGAATATATGTTTAGATGTTTGTTTTCATTAAGACTAGTTATATACTTGTACATAGAGTGGGCTACAAATAAATCTATATATGTTGAGCTTGATTGCTTATTTGAACCCATTAGATGTGCTAGTATAGTCTAGTTTTTGATGATTCATACATTTCAAACTTGTATTCCATTTTTGGATTTGTTTTATGATTGTGTGTTTCACTTCATGCATATGTTTGTATTGCCAAACTTTAAGATGTACATGTATACCCCTTGAGTCATTTGCCTTTCATGCAAATCTATATTTGGACTCAATTGTGTTTAGGGATATGTATGTATACTTCATGTTTGACAATTCATACATATACCTTGAAATGAAATTTGTTGTGATGAAAATTTAGTTTTTCATGTATATGTCTATCTAGTTCGAACTAATCTTATACATATACATCTTTTTGAGCCACGTGCCTTCATGAATATACATTTAGTGGACTCGTTGAGTTTTGGATATGTATGTATATTTTAGCTTGTATTAGACATACATATGCCTTGAAGATTAGATAGTTTTGATGGAATTATGTTTTAAGGAATAATTGAGCTTAATGAAATATTTTTCATGATTATGATCTTCACATATTATTTGTACACTCATATGTATTGCTCATGTTTTGTTTCTCATGAGTTATGCTTTATTGGTTAGAGTGATGATTTTCATGTGAATTTCAATTTTGTTTTATTCCTTACTTGAAGGATTTCGTGCTAGTTAACAAGCTTTCCATTTAACTAGTTGCGGTGTTCTTCATTTTGGTAGTGATTTTCAAACAAAACTACATTTTCAAATCTATCTTTGAAAACCCCTACCTTCCAAGGGCGGTAGGATGGGAGATCATGTTCATGTATGTCCTAAATTGAAAATCTTTAAAACTTGAATATGATTGGGTGGTAGAAAATATGATGTATACACTTGAACTATTGTTATGTCAATTGGTATTATTGAACTCTTTCAATTGGTATCATTTTGATCTTCTGGTATACTCATATATGTTTTGTATGTATGTATGCTTTAAATTCCAAGTATATCAATTTCTATTGGTATCTATTTTTCATACATATATATGTTTGTGTTTATGCTAGTGCTTGAGTTTCAATTTTGTTTAAATGATTACTTTTAAATTGTTATCAAGACTATGCATGACTTTAGTGTGTATTTCATAAAGGGGGAGAAAATTTGATTTGTATTTCAATTGGTATTTGTACTCCCACTCTTTATGATTAAAAGTGTTATTTTAAACATATGATATCAACATCAAATTTGTTTATATGTTTTTAAAATGAACAATTCTTACAATTGGTATCAATGTTTCTATGTAAAATATTTTCAATTGTATCATATTAAGAAATTCAAAATTTGTTTTGGTTTCAAGATTCATGTTTAAGAATTCAAGACTTATGTTTAATTACAATTGGTATTCCAAAATTTTGTTTAAAGAAAATATTCAAAGTTTTGATTTGTATTTCCTATATGCAAGGAGAGCTTAACATCTCTCTTACATATAGATTCATGTTGAGTATATTATAAATTGAGGAGTTTGACAACTCTTCTTTATATGATATACGTGTGTAGGGGGAGCTTCACATCTCCTCTTATGCATTACATAATATGTGTTATGTGAATTCGGGCTTGTCATCCTTTCTTCATGTAATGCATATGTGTAGGGAAGCTAACTTAGCGTCTTCCTCTTCATGAATGTATATAGCATATAACATATATGATCCTTGTTTATTGGTATCAAGATACTTCATTGACATATTTTTAATTGATATCATGTTTGTAGTCACCCCTCATTGACTTTGTTGATGATTGACAAAAAGGGGAGAAAGATTTATGAAGTTTTATATGCATGCTTATGTTTATGCATATATTATGTTTTAATCTCAAGAATATAAGTTTAATTGATATATAGAGTTTGCTTTGTATCTAGAGCTTATTTTGCTTTGTAATTGGTATCTAGAGCTTATTTTGTTTTGAATATTCCATTTGATATCTAGAACCAATTATTGTTTATGCATATGCATGTTCATGTTTGATATTCATTGCATATATTTATTGTTATCCCTATGCATGAGTTAAGGGGGAGCTTCCTTGAAGCTTATCTTTAATCCATGCATATATAACTCCATGAGTTTTGTCATCATCAAAAAGGGGGAGATTGTTGGCCCAATGGCCTTCCACTCTAGTTTTGATGATGATCAACTCATGTAGTTATGTTTACTAATATTCTTGTGTTTCAAGTTTCAGATCATTAACAGGATATTAGGTTGGTGATTAGCTTCAACAAGATGATTAGAAGCTATTCATGATGATTCCGGTGCCAAAGCTTAAAGATCATACCTTTGCACTTGGAGAATCACGGAGTTTGGACCGAGTCTACTTGAAGATGGAAGATCGACAAGAAGACTTAGATGATTAGAAGCTATTCATGATGATTCCGGTGCCAAAGCTTAAAGATCATACCTTTGCACTTGGAGAATCACGGAGTTTGGACCGAGTCTACTTGAAGATGGAAGATCGACAAGAAGACTTAGGTATCTAGTTTAGAGTTTGTGTTTTAGATCCATATTTGTAAAGCTTAGTTTAGTTGATATGCTCAAGTGCACAAAACACACACGTTTTATGATTTGATATTTGGTTTTCATGAATAATAGATCAAAACAAGTTTACCTTATACTTATGTATATTAGATATGGTCTAGATATACATACATGCTTTAAACTTGCTAGACAAACTTATTTTGACTATCTATTCATGTTTTGGAAAAATCAAGTTTGATAAAAAATACAAGTTTTATTTTTGATAAAATTGGCAAGACACAAAAATGAATTGATATGTTGATATATTGTCTTGAAATTTTATCACATGTTTATGTTTCAACATAAAATGATAAAACAAGTTTTATGGAATTTTCAGAAATGATAAAAGGTTTTTATAAAATATTTTTCCAAAATTTTCTGACCTTATTTTGTGCTGACAGGCTGGTCGGTCGACCGTCACGGTCGACCGCACCAAGGGCCGGTCGACCGTTGCGGTCGACCGACGTGCACAGACGTGCACGTCTGTTAGGCACAGACACGGTCGACCGGGACGGTCGACCGAGTTGAGAGCTCTGCTCTCGGGTTTTATCGGTCGACCGGGCCGGTCGACCGCAGTTGCCCAACGGTCATAATTCTGACCGTTGGCGGTCGACCGGGCCGGTCGACCGGCAGTCTGTCAGACTGCCAACTCAGCCTAACGGCTAGTTTTGTATAGGGGCTATATAAACCCCATCTCTTTGGGGATTTTAGCCAAGTTTTAAGAGAAAATTTTCAGTTTTCTAAATTATTTATAAGAGTTTTCAAAAGAGTTTTAAGTGCATAAACTTCTCATCTTTATTGTTTTAGGGTTTTTGAAAAATCAAAGAAAAATAGGTTTTTGGGATTTTTGCTTAGATCTTCAATTCTATCATATTGCAAGTATTTTCCTAAAGATTTTTCTTTGTTGCTTGTTTTCAAAACACTTGTTTTCCACACTTGAGCTATCTTCTATCCTAAACTATTAGGATCTTGTTTTGTGGAATAAGATAAGAGAAAAGAAAGAGAAGTGTTTGAGGTTGTTTGTTGTAAACCTCATTGTTGTAAACCCTCCTTCATTTGTTGTATCCCTCTTCGGTAGAGGTGATCGGAGTGGTATTGGTTGTGAGCCTCTTTGGTAGAGGTAGAGTTTGGTTGTGAGCCTCTTCGGTAGAGGTGTGTGGATTGGTTGTTGTATTGGCTACGGGCCTAACCCCTCGGTTGTGAGGAGGTTGTTGTTTGAGAGAGGAGTTTGGTACTCTAGAGTTGTAAGAAATCCTCTTGGTAGAGGTTCCCTCGGTGGGAGTTGAGATAGTGGAAATCCTACACGGTGGTGTAGGCGGGGATGTAGAGCAAGGTGCTCGAACCTCGAAACAAATCTTGGTGTTTGCGTTTTGATCCATTGTCTCTCTAACTCTCTCTTATAATTGTGCAAAGCATCATACTCATCATCATATCATACTTGCTTGTGTTGAGCATTGATTCATTCATATCATATATTGCTTGTGTTGTGCCTTGCATTTCTTATTGTCATATCTATTATATGCTTGGCTTGATTGTGTGTATTTCATATTGCTTGGATTGCTTGTGTGTGTGTGCCTAACTTATACTCATCCAACAAGAGCTTCACATAGCACCTCAACCCATTTCAAGGGGATTCAAGGGGAGTTAGTCCAGAGCCTCGCAAGGGGAATTCGGCTACACTTGTTGTATTGTATTAGTTTGTGCATAATTTGCATTAGCTTCCGCATTTAGCGCACTTAGTTTGCATTAAATTTCTTAGATTAGCACTTACACCTATTCACCCCCCTCTAGGTGTTTTGCAATTGGTATCAGAGCTAGTGCTCCTGATACTTAGGCTTAACATCCTAGGAGTGATCCATTTGCTTGCTAATCTCATTTACATTTGCTGTTTGCACATTCATATATAGTTACCATGGACTTCATGACCCCTTCTAGCTTTGACCCTTCCAACATTGATGTTTGGAAGTATAGGATGTCCATGTACCTCAAGACCCTAGGTTTACATGTCTTCCTTGCCGCCACCAAGAGATGTTATCTTGGTGATTGCAATCATATAGGGGCCAATGCACAAGCCCTAGAGGCCATTAGAAGCACTTTATCTAAAGATTATCTTTTATGTGTTTCTAACTTTGATTCCGCTTTTGTAGTGTGGAACAAATTGACAACCACCACCACCTTCAAGTTTCAATTGCCAATCCAAGAAGAGGAATCTAGCGGAGAATCCGAGCCACAACAATGCTATATGGTCCAAGGGAATGACTCCCTTGAGGTACACTCGGAAACTCCATTAGATAGTGATGATGATGCTAGTTCTTCAAATGATCATATTGATGCCCATGCTTTGAATGAAGAACTTTCCATTGTTTGTGAAAAACTAATTGAAAAATATAAGATTTTGAAAAAGAAAAGTCTAGAAATTGAAAAAGAAAATAAGTGTTTGCATTCTAGACTTGATTGTGTTTTGCAAGAAAAGGTTGAGGTCTATAATGAAAGGGATTCATTGAGATCTCAATTGGAACTTGCTTTAAAAGAAAATAAATTTTTAAAGTCTAAAAATGATTGTGAAAATCTTTTGAAGAAAAATGAAAATATGTCTTCTAAAGTTGATTTTGTTTTAAAAGAGAATATGCTTTGAAAAACAAAATCATTTCTATTTCAAATGAGTTGAATGTTTGTTTAGATAAGAATATTGTTTTGCAAAATAAAATTGATGCACATGCTTGCCATGCTAGTGTAGCTTCTTCATCTAGTCTACCTAATGCATGTACCTCTTCTTCTAAAATTATTGATGATATTTGTATGTTAAAGAAGAGAGTAGATTGTTTGGGCGCCACTATGAGCCAATGTGCCATGAACCACTCACGGTTGGAAATCTTGGTTCGAAAGAAACAAGTTCCATCCTTTATGCATGCACACCCATCACGGCATACACATGCTTCACACGGACACCATCAACACAAGTATGCTCATGTGTACACATGTACACATTGTGGCCGAAAAGGCCATCTTACTAAATTTTGCTATGATCGTTTACATGTTGAAAATTTAGCCAAGAAGTTTGTTGGGTTAGAGAAGGTACTAACCCCCAGGACCCAAAGAGTATGGGTACCAAAGACCACCCCTCCTATTATTTTTGATGTAGGTGTGGGCTCTCACATGACGTGAGAGTGATGACACCTTAGAGTGGATGCGTTCCGGACTTCATGGAAATCAAATGGATGCATCACTTTCAAGGGAAGATTTGGTGGAGATGACCACCATGTTTTGGAGACAAGGAGAGTTGCTTCTTCGGTTTTGGTAACAATCCTTTACTCCCATTTAATGTTTACATGCTTTCCACTTCATTGTTTATAGCATGTTTTGATAGTTTATAGCATATTTTTTTGATGCTATGGATTAGTATGTTCATTCCATGTTTATTAGATCCTTGACATACATGTATAGTATTTGAGACACATATGCTTATATGAACCCATATTTAGTGTTCTCACTTTTGTTTAAGCTATAATGTACATCATGAATCTAATACATGGGAATTTACATAGTAATCATGTTTTAGTTTTATCATGATGACTTTTATATTTGTTTTGATGCTTCATGTTTTGAATATATGTTTAGATGTTTGTTTTCATTAAGACTAGTTATATACTTGTACATAGAGTGGGCTACAAATAAATCTATATATGTTGAGCTTGATTGCTTATTTGAACCCATTAGATGTGCTAGTATAGTCTAGTTTTGATGATTCATACATTTCAAACTTGTATTTCATTTTTGGATTTATTTTATGATTGTGTGTTTCACTTCATGCATATGTTTGTATTGCCAAACTTTAAGATGTACATGTATACCCCTTGAGTCATTTGCCTTTCATGCAAAATCTATATTGGACTCAATTGTGTTTAGGGATATGTATGTATACTTCATGTTTGACAATTCATACATATACCTTGAAATGAAATTTGTTGTGATGAAAATTTAGTTTTTCATGTATATGTCTATCTAGTTCGAACTAATCTTATACATATACATCTTTTTGAGCCACGTGCCTTCATGAATATACATTTAGTGGACTCGTTGAGTTTTGGATATGTATGTATATTTTAGCTTGTATTAGACATACATATGCCTTGAAGATTAGATAGTTTTGATGGAATTATGTTTTAAGGAATAATTGAGCTTAATGAAATATTTTTCATGATTATGATCTTCACATATTATTTGTACACTCATATGTATTGCTCATGTTTTGTTTCTCATGAGTTATGCTTTATTGGTTAGAGTGATGATTATCATGTGAATTTCAATTTTGTTTTATTCCTTACTTGAAGGATTTCGTGCTAGTTAACAAGCTTTCCATTTAACTAGTTGCGGTGTTCTTCATTTGGTAGTGATTTTCAAACAAAACTACATTTTTAAATCTATCTTTGAAAACCCCTACCTTCCAAGGGCGGTAGGATGGGAGATCATGTTCATGTATGTCCTAAATTGAAAATCTTTAAAACTTGAATTATGATTGGGTGTAGAAATATGATGTATACACTTGAACTTATTGTTATGTCAATTGGTATTATTGAACTCTTTCAATTGGTATCATTTTGATCTTCTGGTATACTCATATATGTTTTGTATGTATGTATGCTTTAAATTCCAAGTATATCAATTTCTATTGGTATCTATTTTTCATACATATATATGTTTGTGTTTATACTAGTGCTTGAGTTTCAATTTTGTTTAAATTGATTACTTTTAAATTGTTATCAAGACTATGCATGACTTTAGTGTGTATTTCATAAAGGGGGAGAAAATTTGATTTTGTATTTCAATTGGTATTTGTACTCCCACTCTTTATGATTAAAAGTGTTATTTTAAACATATGATATCAACATCAAATTTGTTTATATGTTTTTAAAATGAACAATTCTTACAATTGGTATCAATGTTTCTATGTAAAATCTTTTCAATTGTATCATATTTAAGAAATTCAAAATTTGTTTTGGTTTCAAGATTCATGTTTAAGAATTCAAGACTTATGTTTAATTACAATTGGTATTTTCAAAATTTTGTTAAAGAAAATATTCAAAGTTTGATTTGTATTTCCTATATGCAAGGAGAGCTTAACATCTCTCTTACATATAGATTCATGTTGAGTATATTATAAATTGAGGAGCTTGACAACTCTTCTTTATATGATATACGTGTGTAGGGGGAGCTTCACATCTCCTCTTATGCATTATATAATATATGTTATGTGAATTGGGGCTTGTCATCCTTTCTTCATGTAATGCATATGTGTAGGGAAGCTAACTTAGCGTCTTCCTCTTCATGAATGTATATAGCATATAACATATATTGATCCTTATTTATTGGTATCAAGATACTTCATTGACATATTTTTTAATTGATATCATGTTTGTAGTCACCCCTCATTGACTTTGTTGATGATTGACAAAAAGGGGGAGAAAGATTTATGAAGTTTTATATGCATGCTTATATTTATGCATATATTATGTTTTAATCTCAAGAATATTAAGTTTAATTGATATATAAAGTTTGCTTTGTATCTAGAGCTTATTTTTCTTTGTAATTGGTATCTAGAGCTTATTTTGTTTCGAATATTCCATTTGATATCTAGAACCAATTATTGTTTATGCATATGCATGTTCATGTTTGATATTCATTGCATATATTTATTGTTTATCCCTATGCATGAGTTAAGGGGGAGCTTCCTTGAAGCTTATCTTTAATCCATGCATATATAACTCCATGAGTTTTGTCATCATCAAAAAGGGGGAGATTGTTGGCCCAATGGCCTTCTACTCTAGTTTTGATGATGATCAACTCATGTAGTTATGTTTACTAATATTCTTGTGTTTCTAAGTTTCAGATCATTAACAGGATATTAGGTTGGTGATTAGCTTCAACAAGATGATTAGAAGCTATTCATGATGATTCCGGTGCCAAAGCTTAAAGATCATATCTTTGCACTTGGAGAATCATAGAGTTTGGACCGAGTCTACTTGAAGATGGAAGATCGACAAGAAGACTTAGATGATTAGAAGCTATTCATGATGATTCCGGTGCCAAAGCTTAAAGATCATACCTTTGCACTTGGAGAATCACGGAGTTTGGACCGAGTCTACTTGAAGATGGAAGATCGACAAGAAGACTTAGGTATCTAGTTTAGAGTTTGTGTTTTAGATCCATATTTGTAAAGCTTAGTTTAGTTGATATGCTCAAGTGCACAAAACACACACGTTTTATGATTTGATATTTGTTTTTCATGAATAATAGATCAAAACAAGTTTACCTTATACTTATGTATATTAGATATGGTCTAGATATACATACATGCTTTAAACTTGCTAGACAAACTTATTTTGACTATCCTATTCATGTTTTGGAAAAATCAAGTTTGATAAAAATACAAGTTTTATTTTTGATAAAATTGGCAAGACACAAAAATGAATTGATATGTTGATATATTGTCTTGAAATTTTTATCACATGTTTATGTTTCAACATAAAATGATAAAACAAGTTTTATGGAATTTTCAGAAATGATAAAAGGTTTTTATAAAATATTTTTTCAAAATTTTCTGACCTTGTTTTGTGCTGACAGGCTGGTCGGTCGACCGTCACGGTCGACCGCACCAAAGGCCGGTCGACCGTTGCGGTCGACCGACGTGCACAGACGTGCACGTCTGTTAGGCACAGACACGGTCGACCGGGACGGTCGACCGAGTTGAGAGCTCTGCTCTCGGGTTATATCGGTCGACCGGGCCGGTCGACCGCAGTTGCCCAACGGTCATAATTCTGACCGTTGGCGGTCGACCGGGCCGGTCGACCGGCAGTCTGTCAGACTGCCAACTCAGCCTAACGGCTAGTTTTGTATAGGGGCTATATAAACCCCATCTCTTTGGGGATTTTAGCCAAGTTTTTAAGAGAAAAATTTTCAGTTTTCTGAATTGTTTATAAGAGTTTTCAAAAGAGTTTTAAGTGCATAAACTTCTCATCTTTATTGTTTAGGGTTTTTGGAAAATCAAAGAAAAATAGGTTTTTGGGATTTTTGCTTAGATCTTCAATTCTATCATATTGCAAGTATTTTCCCAAAGATTTTTCTTTGTTGCTTGTTTCCAAAAACACTTGTTTTCCACACTTGAGCTATCTTCTATCCTAAACTATTAGGATCTTGTTTTTGTGGAATAAGATAAGAGAAAAAGAAAGAGAAGTGTTTGAGGTTGTTTGTTGTAAACCTCATTGTTGTAAACCCTCCTTCATTTGTTGTATCCCTCTTCGGTAGAGGTGATCGGAGTGGTATTGGTTGTGAGCCTCTTTGGTAGAGGTAGAGTTTGGTTGTGAGCCTCTTCGGTAGAGGTGTGTGGATTGGTTGTTGTATTGGCTACGGGCCTAACCCCTCGGTTGTGAGGAGGTTGTTGTTTGAGAGAGGAGTTTGGTACTCCTAGAGTTGTAAGAAATCCTCTTTGGTAGAGGTTCCCTCGGTGGGAGTTGAGATAGTGGAAATCCTACACGGTGGTGTAGGCGGGGATGTAGAGCAAGGTGCTCGAACCTCGAAACAAATCTTGGTGTTTGCGTTTTGATCCATTGTCTCTCTAACTCTCTCTCTTATAATTGTGCAAAGCATCATACTCATCATCATATCATACTTGCTTGTGTTGAGCATTGATTCATTCATATCATATATTGCTTGTGTTGTGCCTTGCATTTCTTATTGTCATATCTATTATATGCTTGGCTTGATTGTGTGTATTTCATATTGCTTGGATTGCTTGTGTGTGTGCCTAACTTATACTCATCCAACAAGAGCTTCACATAGCACCTCAACCCATTCAAGGGGAATCAAGGGGAGTTAGTCCAGAGCCTCGCAAGGGGAATTCGGCTACACTTGTTGTATTGTATTAGTTTGTGCATAATTTGCATTAGCTTCCGCATTTAGCGCACTTAGTTTGCATTAAGTTTCTTAGATTAGCACTTACACATATTCACCCCCCCCCTCTAGGTGTTTTTCAACATGCACAACGTGCACAGTGTCAGAGACCGGTCGATCGCCCGGTCGACCAGAATGTTTGACTGAACAGGGCCCAACTCTCGGTTGTTTTCGGTCGACCGGCCGGTCGACCTAGGTGGAGGTCGGTCGACCGGACCGGTCGACCGACAGTCGGGTTTGGGCTGAAATCTGCAGTTCGGAAACCTGTTGTATTTAAGGGCTGCTATTGTTTTCTAGGGAAGAATCTTGTAGAAGAACCTGCAAAAGAGAGATAGCAAAGGGGTTCTCTTGCATTCAAAGAGACCAAGAGCTATTGTAATCATCTTCCTAATATAAATCTCTCCATTGATTGCCCCGAGGACGTAGGCACGTTGGCCGAACCTCGTTAAATCTGTTGTTTGCGATTGGGTGTTTTCTCTACTTGGTGGGTTTGATTTCATTGTGCAAGGAGATCTGAGAATTCTCTGTTTGGTTTGTTGTTGTGATTTGTATGCGCGCACAACAAGTGGTATCAGAGCATCCAGGTTGCTCTTTGGGATTTCTGAGGATTCGGAAGGGCTCGAGATCGGATCCGGTGGAGATCGTGTGTCGATCTCAGATCTGAGGTATTGGGTGTTCGAGGATTGGGTGTCGAGGAGATCGTGTGTCGATCTCAGAAGGACTCAAGGAGGGCTCATTGAATCCGTGGTGGAGTAGATCTGGTGAGAAACTCGATCTAGGGTTTCAAGGGACAGGTAAAAAAATCCTATTTTTATCTGAGTAGAGATCTATTTCAAAGTTGGTTGATCTTCCGCATAGATAGAGAATCAGGGAAAATCTCAATGGCAGAAGAAACTGCATCAGTTAAGACAATGAACAATCACCCAAGGATTGAAGTTGTTAAGTTTAATGGGACTAACAATTTCGGAATGTGGAGATGCGAGGTTATGGATGCGCTGAATGCATCAAACCTCGAGGACACTCTCCTATTGGAGAGGAAGAAGAACACTACCGCTGATGAAGATTGGGCAAAGATGAACAGATCGGCATGTGGCTTGATACGTTCATGCTTGTCACAAGACATAAAATTCCTTGTGCAACATGAGACGTCAGCAAAGAAACTGTGGCAAACCCTTGAAAAGAAGTACCTGAAGAAGAGTGTAGAGTCCAGGTTGCAGCTTAAGAGTAAGCTGTATCAGTTCAGGATGCAGAAGGGTAGCACAGTCAATGAGCACATCAACCGATATACGAAGCTTCTTACAGATCTGCTGAATTTGGATGTCAAGGTAGAAGAGGAAGATAAGGCGGTCATCTTTCTGAATTCACTTCCTGTAGAGGAGTACGAGACATTCACACTGACCTTCATTAATGGAAGGCAGACCTTGGATTATGATGAGGTGTCGTCTGCATTGATGAGTTATGACACAAGGAAGAATGAGAGGCATCCTTCACAGTCAAGCTCAGTGGCGGAGGCACTGGAAGTAAGAAGCAGAAGTTCATCGCGGAAGGGCAAGGAGGTGAGAGGAAGATCGAAGTCCAGGTCGGGCTATAGGGATCTGAGGAAGGATCAGTGCATTTTCTGCCGAGAGATAGGGCACTGGAAAGTGGACTGTCCGAAGTTCAAGGGGAAGAAGAAGGAGCCGAATGCTGAAACAAATCTTGCAAAAGTGACGAATACTCAGAGGAGCAGGTCACAGGCGGATGGAGCAGATTCGGACTCGTCAGGTTTCTCGTTTTCAGTAAGTTCTCCCATTATTGGTAACTCATGGAAACATGAGTGGATTCTGGATACAGGTACAACATACCACGTGTGCCCTAATCGGGGCTGGTTTTCCAACTTTGAGCAGCTGGAGGGGTGTTCGGTCGTTATGGGCGACGATCACCCATGTAGCGTGGAGGGTGTAGGTACAATCCGAATCAGGATGTTTGATGGGATAGAAAGGGAGCTGAAAGGAGTGAGGTACGTACCTCAGTTGAAGAGAAATCTAATCTCCGTGGGAACTTTGGAAGCATCGGGCATGGTGATATCGGTTCGAGATGGCGATCTCAGGATGATCAAGGGCTCGATGGTGGTGATGAAGGGCGTCCGCCGAGGCAATCTCTACTACTTGAAGGGTAGTACGATTACAGATCAGGTGGAGACTACAAGTTCATCAGATGATGTTGGCCCGGAGGACTGGCAGGGAAAGGTCGGACACGAAGATGGAAGGTCTTTGCAAGCTCCTGCAAAGAAGGAATCCATGGAAGGTGCTGCTACCTGCAAGTTGGAAGGTGGACACAGCGTTCTGGACAAGAAGACGGTGAGGTTCAGCACCAATACTCACCACAATGAAGGTCTTCTTGATTGTGTTCACGTGAGTGTATGGGGACCTGCTAAGACGGCATCGCTTGGAGGTCACAGGTACTTTGTCTCTTTCATTGATTGTTCATCTAGGCAGTTGTGGATATATCCTATGAGACAAAGGGGTGAAGCCCTAGATGTGTTGAGGAAGTGGAGAGGAAAAATGGAGAGGCAGATAGGTAGGAAGATAAAGGAGCTCTACATTGGTAATGTTGGAATAGACATTGACCAATTCCTACAGTTTGGCCAGAACACAGGGATTGCTACTCACTTCTCAACAGGTACAGATGGGTTGGCTAAAGAGATAGTCCGTTCCTTGCTGGAGGAGGTTCGTAAGTTATTGTCTAATTCAGGATTGGACAAGTCGCTTTGGACTGAGGCGACTGAGTATGCTAGCCATCTCAGGAACAGATCGACTGCAATAGGAGGTAAAGCTCCATTGGGAACTTGGTCTGGAAAATTTGCTCAAGATCATGGTGTGCTGCGGGAGTTTGGAAGTCCGGCCTACTTCAGTGCCAAGAGTGGCAAGGTGAATCCGCGAGCAAAGAGGTTTGTCTACTTGGGCGTCAAGGGAAACAGCTACAGGTTGTGGGACCCCGAAGACAAGAAAATCATGATGAGCAGACATGTCACACTTGGAGAGGCTTCAGTAGTGAAGTCCACTGTCTCTCAGCAGGTAGAAAGGACGGAGACCAAGGAAGCATTGCAGCGGGTGGAGGTTGATGCTACTCCATCATCTCCAGTTGGTTCGGCATCAGAGGAGACTTCATCTGAGGTGACACCGGGAGGAGTTCAAGATACCAGGGGTGATGCTGAACAGGATGACGACATTGTAGAGGATGTCGAGTTATTTGCAGCCATTGGAACCAAGGTGAAACCACGGTCGTGGTTGAAGAAGCATGAATCTCAAGCTTGTGAACGCGACAAGCTCAAGTTGAAGGCCGTTGCTCTTCATGATGGTCGGGAAGAGGTTCATATGACTCAGTCTGACAGGTTCACTGCTGCAGATACAGGTACCATTATTTGAGCTTGCTGAAGCTCATTTAAATGAACTACGGTTGGCTTGATCCTTTTGGGCAAAGGTACGTAGGCAGCCGTAAAGGCGCAGCCATTTGGTGATGCAACTCTTATGAAGCTAATTGGGTTCTCGAGATGTTATTCTGGACCTTCACGTAGAGGTGAAGAGTTGTGGCCTATTGAAGCTTCACGTAGAGATGGAGAGACTTCACGTAGAGGTGAAGAGACTTCATGTAGAGGTGAAGTGGTGTGGCCAGTTGGATCTCACGTAGTGGTGAGATGGTGTGATCTCGATGAACAGGTTTATCTTCCGGTTAGAAAATGTTGAGCTTGCATAAGGAGTGGTGTGCATCCAGTTGAAGCCGATGATGTTTGGTGTGTTCTACGCAGACTTGGTTGGACCGTCAGTGGAAGACAGGTAGACTAGATAGAGCTAGTCAGTGGAGAGTCAGTGTTGGCTCATAAGGAAGTCTTCGTGAGGTCTGAAGTTGCGGAGAGGGAGCCATGGTTAGTGATCGGCAGGTATGGAAATTCTCCTAAGGTGAAGTGCAGGGAAAGCATGTGCGATGTTTTCCAGGAATAGATGAGCCAAAGATTCCAATCCGAGATCGTGTGTCGATTTCGCCGAGATCGTGTGTCGATTTCGACCGGTGCGCGCAAGCCGAGATCGTGTGTCGATTTCGCCGAGATCGTGTGTCGATTTCGCCAGGTGATGGACTGGGATTCGTTGGAGATCGGCTCAGATTTTGAGAAAATCTTCGCCGAGGTGGAGAATTATTGGAAAGAGAGAGTTTACTGATGGGGAAGTTGATTAGGATCATCGAGGGGTCGTCGAGTGATCGCCGAGGAAGTCGACGACGAAGACGAAGGGAAACAGCAGCAGAAAACAAGCAGCAGCAGCAGAACAGGTTCAGCGGTCGACCGGGCCGGTCGACCGCACATGCACAACGTGCACAGTGTCAGAGACCGGTCGACCGGAATGTCTGACTGAACAGGGCCCAACTCTCGGTTGTTTTCGGTCGACCGGCCGGTCGACCGAGGTGGAGGTCGGTCGACCGGACCGGTCGACCGACAGTCGGGTTTGGGCTGAAATCTGCAGTTCGGAAACCTGTTGTATTTAAGGGCTGCTATTGTTTTCTAGGGAAGAATCTTGTAGAAGAACCTGCGAAAGAGAGATAGCAAAGGGGTTCTCTTGCATTCAAAGAGACCAAGAGCTATTGTAATCATCTTCCTAATATAAATCTCTCCATTGATTGCCCCGAGGACGTAGGCACGTTGGCCGAACCTCGTTAAATCTGTTGTTTGCGATTGGGTGTTTTCTCTACTTGGTTGGGTTTGATTTCATTGTGCAAGGAGATCTGAGAATTCTCTGTTTGGTTTGTTGTTGTGATTTGTATGCGCGCACAACATTTATAGGAGAGAGAGAAGGCGGTGGAGGAGAAGTCGGCGGAAAAATGGATAAAGAAAAGGAAGAAGAAAAAGCGAGAAAAAGAATTTTAAATTATTATTAGGTTACATTTTGTTTAACTCAGAAAACTCTCTAAAAATTCTCAAGAATAGAATATATTGCTCTGAACAACGCTGTGAAATCAGATTCTTGAAATTCATTCCCATTTCTTAATTAAAAATCTTAGAGTCCAGCAGCCGTACCGGTCGACATCGAATTGTGGAGATTTTTTCAAAATTATCTAAAAAAATTTTAAAAAATTTGAAAATTTGAAAATATTAAGAATTAATATTTGAACTAAAACAATCTCAATCTGGCTACCAGGAAAGTCTACTTTCACCATATCGAGCATTAGTACTAAGATACGTATATTTAGAGTCGATGATTACAACACATATAAGTCAGCTCGATATAAGCACGGACAGAGACATGAATACGCCAATCCAGTATAAGACATCTGGCAGTCTTAGTACTTGGTAGATTGGTAGATGAATTTGTAGTTCTCAGCGTGCATAGTACTTAGGGATGTTAATTGGTAATGTCATGACTGGGTCCAAGGTAGCCTAAAACTTCAAAATATTTTGAGCCTTAAATTTGATCCCAACTCGAGTCTTGATTCGTAATTCAACTGACCCAAGGCTAGCCCCAAGGCCACGGGGTTGGGCCTAGATGCTTCAGGTGGACCGCAAGGCTATCTAGAAATTGAAAATAAAAAGATAAAAACTATATATATTTTTTCTTGCTTATTTCTCAAAACTCTTTCATACCTATCTCAACTATAAACGTTTTCTAACATTAAAGAGAATTTACCTTAACTTTTAGAATTTTCAAAAAATATATGATAATACTAAATTGTAGGATATTAATAATATTAATTAGAGAGTGAGTATATTTAATCTTTGATTATTCATAAGCAATAGAGCTAGGGGGGAAAACCTAATATAAAATTTTTTTCAAGGGGTTTATTAAAAGTTTCGCAACAGCTAAATCTAAAAGGGGCTTTTTCACAAAATTCAGGGCCCCTTGGGCCGGGCTCAATCCATCATCATCTCCAATAGTTCCTCGGTCCTCCCTGGGCCAGACTCATTCTGTTGTGTTGTGACTGAGCTGGGCTAAGAACGACAAGGGACGGCCCACTACCCATCTCCAAAGGCCTACTTAACAACTGTATGTTCTCTGGGCCACAGTCCCGTCGACTTCACTCTCCGGTCCAACTTTTAACCTCAAATTTACTGGCGGTTTTTTTCCCAATTATAATCTTCCTCCTCGTTGTGAATGATCCATCGATGGCGGGGAAAGAGAACGGAGGCGAAGAAGATGATTACATGGGCGATCTCTCCCTCTTCCTCCCACCTGAGGATTCTACTTCTTTTTCCAAAAAGTAAATTTTTTTCCTTTTCCTTGAAACCCTAACTCTAACCCTAGTATTTGTGTTCCATTGTACAAATTTGATGCCAAATTCCTTAGCAAACGATACGGAAAACTCTAATTTGCATTAACAAGTGAAATTTTATGCATAAAAATCGTTAATGTTGACTTAATTTAAGCAATTTCTTTCTGTAACAATATTTCGGAGCCCTCTTTTTGAAATTTGGCAAGTCCCTAACTTTGTCGACGCTGAAACCTTAACTCTAGTGGCTCGAGAAGATTTCGAAGTGAAAGGACTTAACATTTGTTGTTCACTTCTCACAGAAACCTCTTGTCAAAACCCAACCACCTCAAGTTTCTAAGCCAAAGAGACCGAAAGGCCTTAATTGGCAAGAACAGCGAAAACTTGACAGACAACAGAAGCAGCAGGAAGAGGATGAGCGGACCCTTGCTGGGCTAGAATCAGCCATCCCTGAGTCGAATATAGGGTTCAAGATGTTAAAGAACATGGGCTACAACCCGGATCGGCACTTGGGAAGGAGGGCATTGGGCGTTCAGAACCTGTGGGGCTTGATATTCGACGGTCCAGAGAAGGGATTGGCACACAGGAGGAGGCAAAGAGGATGGAGCGAATTAAGGAGGATAGGAAGAGGATGAACGAGGAGGAATTGATGGAGGAGTTTGGGTCAAGGAAGAAGAGTCACTGGAAAAGTAAGAAGATTTTATGGGATTATAAAAAGGCTGAAGGAGCACTAGCTCAGCTCGAGAATAGGGAGATTACTGAGCCTGAGAAGGATGAGGATGGAGAGAAGGCAGGGGAAGAAGAGGAGGAAGAGGAGATCACAGAGGAGGTAAGATTTTCTTTTTTATTTTGAAATTTCCCTTTCTCGGTTAAGGTTCTCATTTTTGTGTACTTTGTATGGAGAATTTAATCCACTTTAATTTGCAATTACTTTTTTTTTCTAGAACTTTTTGCTAGAATGTTCTATCCCACATTTTAAAGCATGAGACGTCATATGAGTAATAACATTTAACTAGGATTTACTATTTAACTCCAAAACAATGTTGAGAATTTAATATCATCAAAGACTTGGCTATGTCAAGCACTATGGCATTCTTTAATTAGTACTGAAAACTAGTAGCAAACACTGGGAGAGTGGTTTAAGTTCTGATAAGTTTTCGTATAATTGTCAGTTAATTCGAGTAGACACAGAAGTTCTTGAGGACTAGTACTTTATTTGAATTAGTTTGCATGTTATGGAGCTGATTGGTGTGCTTTCTTCTTAGCCATTTTTTTTATTCATTATATTTAGTCTTTTGAGACAAATGGTGTATGGTTGTTGGTTTATTGTAAAATGTTATAACTAGTAATAGTCTATATATGGACATTGATATATTGCATCCCTTATTACTTTCCAACAAATGGATCAAAACCTCTTAGAATGATTTTATGCGAGTAGATTGTTAGCTGTATTTGTTGATTGTATCCCTCAAGAACACGAAAGGTGTATATCCAGTTGCTCGTAGGTTAGAGAGGAATCCAGTTACTGGATTGCACAATTCACATGTTGCATGTATTTATACCGAAACACATATTTATCATTCCTCAATTGCGGTTACCTGGCTTTCTTGCCTTGTATGGCCAACTGTTCTGAACCAAAATTCAAGCCCCATACGGGAAATTATTGCATAATAAGTTATTAACAAATGTTGGAGGAGCAGCTCTCTTGGATGTTTGGAGATTCATCCTGTGTGCTGTATGAAATGTTAGCTCCTGAGAATTCTGAAACAACATCTCCTGTATGGTGATTCAGTGGTTCAAGTCCAAAGTGGCTTGTTTTGAAACAGGATTCTCTCCACAATTAATGTTTATTAACTTATTATTATTTTAATGGACTTTAGCAATCTCCTTATATAATGTTTATAAATTCTCTTGCCTTTTTATATTGTTTCTAAATAGCTTCATTTTATGGAAGGAAATGCCTCATCATGATTTTGACATGCTGAACCATGAAATTGTCAGCTGGTAGCAGGTCCTTGATACGGGATCTCACATAAGTTGGTTGTCTACCTCTAGAGAGTCTAGACTAGAGTTTAGGTTATAGTCTAAAGCAACGGTTCAGTTACACCACCTTTGCTCTTTAATGTAATCATGTTCTTAGTGCAGTATGCATCCATGTGCACAGTCACTTGCCTGGATGCACAAACTCACAAACACACAGTTGAATGAGATGTTGGATGTGAAATCCTTTTGGTTTTTAGTAACTATTTATCATATAATAAACTAATCCAATCCAGTCTTTCTATTTTTATCTAGCAACTTGTATGTTTTTTTATAAGCTCACAAACATGCACACATGCCCAGATGTACACGCTCACAAACACAAAGGTGAATAAGATGCTGGATGAATCTTTTTGGTTTATAGTAACTACCTGATCATATAATAAACTAATCCAATCTAGCTCCTAATTTTATCTTCTAACTTGTAAGGTTTCACATACGTACCAAAAGTTTAAAAGGTTTTTGTCCAGATTCGGCTCCAGGCTATGGAACATCAATGCCTCTTAGGTGAACAACTGTCTTTTCAACAATGTGTATTATCTTTTTTTATATGAACAATTTTTTTTCAACATTATTGATTGTAATCAACTGGTTCATCAAATTGAACGTTCAATTGTTATCACCTTGTTGATCTTTTGTAGGTTTATATGGTCCTTCATGAGGATGTTTATTATATTATTATTACTCATTTCATGTAACCTAGGAATCTTAATTAATCCCTATTAATTTTTATTTTAGTTTCCAAAATTTTGCTTTGTAATGTCTCGATGATTATTCTAATCACTCAATGTTCATATGAATTAACAAAATGCCAGCTTGCTACTGTATGAAGTGATTTGACCATTTATCTATATATAGATGTATCCCATTCTGAATGTATTGCTGCATTTATTCATGTCATGTACATCAGGCGAGAGTGGGAATACAGTTTGTGCACAATAGAAATAACTTGTTAATAATTTTATTTCTAAGTCCTTTAGATGGTCTTAGTGATTATTTTATTCCATGGTTCGAAGAATTAACCAATTCCGATATGTATCGATCTTATCATATTGGAATCAGTCGAACCCGATACGATTTCGGTTGGTTGAAATTGGAATCCGGGGGGGGGGGGGATTAAAATCGCTGATACAGATTGAATATTTGCCCATATCAGGTCCATGTCGGCTGTTCGGACGATACGAGCTTGATATGGGCCGATATTCAATATGGATCATGGAAAGCAAAACTTTTTGTAGAAAAAAGTTTAATTTGTAAAGACTAGCTCCTTTTGCTTCCCAATTTGCAGTAAAAGAAGTGAAAAAGAAAAAAACTGCAAATAATGATTCACCTGTCTTCCATCATGATTACGCCTCTAGGCGGCACCCATGTGACCATCAAATCGTGTTTTTGGTGCCCATACTATTGAAACAATGATTGAGAGAATCATATGCTGAGTTCTGCTCTAAATGTACTCAATTTTCTCTCAATTGAATCCAAATTAATATCAAATTTGTCAAAGAGCAGAGAGAGAAAGAGAGGAAACAACTTATAGAAATTCTGAAAAAAAATATCCTTTTTTAGTACGGAGCTTGCTGGAGGAGACTCGGGAAGAGAGGAGGTCGTGCAGAGAGCATCGGGCGAGCGCAAGAGCAATTTACCTACCTTATCTATGTATATTTTTTCTTTGTAATATTTTACCGAAATGTGATTAGAATTTCATCTGTTATTCTCAAAAAATATGTCAAAATGTTATTCTAACCAGTTTTTAAATATTATTAATTACTTTTAAATTTATTTTGGCCGAGACCAATATCAACGAGGTGAAATGGCTGGTATAGCTGATATAGGTGATTCCAAAGCCAAAAGTTGCAGCCTATTCCGGTTGTGATTATGAGATTTTGAACCATGTTTTATTCTCTTCAAGGTTTAAAGTTTCACAGTTTTCGTCTCAATTTTGGCCGTTTTGTTTCGATTTTGGTGAGTACTGTTCTGAAACAAGCAAGAAGTTTTGGTTTGGCTAAGTTTCGGTTCATACACTTTTGATCTCATTCAATGTCGTTAAGTTTTGTTAAGTTTTGGATGAAACATAGTGAAACCTCAAAAAAAAAATTCAAAAACAAAGGAAAATGTGGGAAAATGTAATATTTTTAATTAATTATGTAGATCCCTTTAACTTCTATATCCATCCTAAATCAGTCTATCTTAAATTTTTATAATTAAATATAATGAGATATCTTTAATTTAATTTTGATTTAACCTTATTTTACCTTTAGAGGTTTCATATCACTTCATATTAATTTTTGGTTTAACTAGTTGAGTGTTAAAATTTTACTTTCTCTTGATTTAACACTAACCTACAAGTTCATATTTTGTACTTTTTGTGCAATACATATACCAATAATAAAAAATTCCTACATGTTTATATATACTAAACCAAAAGCACAACCAAAACGAAATTGTTGAAAGTTGAAACTAAAGGAATTGATCGAACCTTTGATGAAAGAGTCCGAAATCAAAATTGAAACCGAGCTCTTAAACCTTCGCTCCTTAGATGTTTTTACAATATGCATGCTTGCTACTTTGTGAAATCTTATGTCATTGGTATGGATACTTTGTCCTGAAATAACCATTTATTTGAGATTGAGTACATGCTAGAGTCAAATACCCTTGCATACTACAATAATAAAATGTTGACGATATCTAAATTCACAAGGTCTAGATGTGTATTAATTCCTTTGGGTTATTTAGATATATATATCCTCCAAAACTTTGATATTTAGAATTAGCCCTCAATTCAATAATATTAGAAATTTATCCTTCAAATCTTTCATATCTATAAAGTTTACCACCTTTTAGAATTAAAAGAGAATAATTCGGTTTGATTCCGTTAATTTGCCTAATTTTTTAAAAATCATTAAATTACCCTTTTCAAATGATTAAACCACTAATCGCAATTTAAGCCTACAGACTCACTCTTTTTCTATCTATTTCTCCTCCACTTTTCCTCTCTCAAATCAAGTACATTTCTATTTTGTTCGTTTATTGTCAAAAACTCACATCAAATTATTTTCCAATATCTCCTTAAGAAATTTGAGAAAATTTTCAAGGAATTTTTAGAGTGAGATTTGAGAAAAATAGAGAGGGGGGGAGGAGGGACAAGTTTTTGGATTTGATAGAATTTGGATTAGATCATGTAAGAATAATGAAGGAGAAGACATAATGGGTAAAACACTCTTATTTCATTTAAAATCTAGCTAGAGGAGTAAAATTTTAAGATCTAGAAAACTTTCGAGCTTAAATTTCAAATACCAAAGGTTTGGAGGGTAATTTTCTAAATACTAAAGATTTGAGGGGTCTCTCTCTCTCTCTCTCTCTATATATATATATATATATATATATATATATATATATATATATATATATATAGAGAGAGAGAGAGAGAGGGGAGATATATATATATATATACACACACATATATAGATATATACATACATATAGATATAGAGAGAGAGACTTGTGTCATTCCAAAAGGATTTGAGCTCGAATCTTTTCAACTCAAATACAACCTTCAAACATTCGAATGCAAAATCCACTCCGTTGAAGTTGATCTATAAATCAAAAATCAAGTGTTTTGAATACTTTTTGCCCATTCATCAAGCGGCGCAAAATGGACGGGTGAAAGTAGTGAATTGGTTAAATCTATGTCTTTAGACGTACAAATTCTCGATCCGGCCATTTGATTATGATCTAAACATTTAAAAACCCATACAAATTAATTTTTGTTAGGTTTCAAATGTTCTACACTGTTAAGCTAACCAACTCACTATTTAGGACGCCCGTTTTTTCCCTACTTGATGTATGGGCAAAAAGTATTCAAAACACTTGATTCTTGGTTTATAGATACCTGACTTCAATGGAGTGGATCTTGTATTCGAATGTCAGATGTTGGTATTTGAGTGGGAAGGATTCGGCCTCAAATCCTTTTGGAAGGAAACAAGTGTGTGTGTATATATGGGTAAGGTTACAATACACCCTATGTGTAACTAACTCAGTTACACATAGTGGTTTCCACCGCACAAAAATAGTTTTTAAATAACCTATTAACACTTTGTGGGACCATATGCTTTAATTTTTGTTTGTATCTCCTCTTGTAAAAAATTTGTGTGGTGAAAACTAGTTTGTGTAACTAACTTAGTTATACCCTATTTTCATTGTAACCTTTCCCTCTATATATATATATATATATATATATATATATATATATATATATATATATATATATATATATATATATATATATATATATATATATAACCCAATTCTTCTTACTTGCACTAAACTTGGTGTTGAAACCTATGTTTCTGAATTTGAGCAGGAACTGTTTTACTTCTCTTTTCTTTAATACTTCCTCTATTCCTATATTTTTTGTTTTGAAACCCTTTCTATATCGTCTTCCTATATAGTCACATACTAAAATCTTTTACTGCTTGCTTAAAAGGGCCTTTGCATGATGTATTTGATCAGTGTATGCACTTACCATAAAGGACCAGCACTTGTTTCTTAAATAAACAGTATTGCCATTGGTCAATGTGTGGATGTAATTTTCCAGTGTGGTTGATTTCTTTGATGTTTTTTTTGACTTTTATTTGAAGAAAATATGAATTGCTTCATAAAAGAGTCCGTCATGGTTTTTCTCTATCATGGTTTATTCAAATGCTTTACTGTCTGAACCTCAGATTGTCAGGAGCTTATTGCTTATTTTGCATGTTAGCTACCTAGAATCACAATGTTTGGCATGTTACACTGTGAATGTAAGACATAAAGAATGTTTGGCAAAAACATATGATTATACCATAAACTGGCTTATGGCATGGAACTATAGGCCTCTTGTTTTGCACATTTAGGAGACAAAATAAAACTAGTGTGTTTCATTTTTTACTGCGAACTGAGCTGTGTTCTTATAAGGAATATTCCTTTGAGTTGCCAGCCTATATGGTTCCTTTTGGTTTTAATACCTGTTTCTGTGGTTATAATCATTGGAAACTGTGGAATTCAATAGTCATTGCTTTTCCTGGAGGCCTGGAGTTTAATAGTTGCACTTAGTGTGAGGTTTGGAAAGAATTTTTCGTAAGGTATTATATCAACTTTCTGACCTTCTGGAATTCTTTCTAAACTAGGGATATTGATCTATGAATAGGAAATAATCTTGGAACAGGTTTCTTCTTTCTTGTTATATTTTGTATTTATTTTATTGACATAGTCTGTTTTCTTTAATATCTGTTCAAACCTCTTCTACATGCAATTTGGCAATTTCTAATCAACTTCCTGCTTTCTTCAATACATTGTGCCTTTATATATGGTTTCTTATTGGTTTAACAGAACAATTTTAGAAAAGCAGTTTTTGCATGATTTATTGCAAGAGAAATTCCTCAGATTTATGGTTGGATATATTCTTTAGACAAAGGGTTCCCTCATGGATAGGTTCAAATTACAATTGGAATCTAACTGCAGCACCATGCATCTGATAATTTCCATTAGCTTTGAAGGCAGTCCCATCTCAGCACTTCCATTCCAGGAAAACTTCACAAGTCAACTGGGGACTTTAAAGCTTTGTCATAGGGGGATCTTGACTTTGGGCCCATTACCTAGATAGTAAGGTGTTGCCTGCCTTTTACAGGGAACTGCATCGTGGTGGGTGACAGATTTCAGTCTTGCCCGTCTGTTCCAGGAAACTGTGTAATGGGTGACAGATTTTTTTCTGTGCTGTTATTGCATCTTTTCGTGCAAACTTTGAACTAAAGAGGTTAACCAATATCTTCTAGAAAGCCAACTCAACAAAACAATGCAATTTGAGTCAAAAATTTCGACTTGATGGGAATTGCAGCTGGGGAAGCAAATGAGAAGATAGAGAGAATGGACCAGATGGAGAGGAGGAGGTACTCTCTCTCTCTCTCTCTCTCTCTCTCTCTCTCTCTCTCTCTCTCTGTGTGTGTGTGTGTGTGTGTGTGTGTGTGTGTGTGGATAGGACGACAACTCATGAATATGGATGCCAGATGGATGTTATCAGAGCATTGCAGATGAATGGTATTGGAATGCTAGTGTTGTGGTGACTATGGCGTTATGATGTTATTGAGATCTAATTATTATCATTTGGTAGGTTCTTGGCTCCTTGCTTGGAGGTTGAATCATTGGCATCATTTAGAATTTTGGGTTTAAAACTCATTCCATTTATCATTGAATGGGAAATTATCTGGTTGAAACTGACATATCAGATTACTTGTTTTGAAGAAAACTAACATGGTCAGAGCAGAAACAAGTATGTTTCTGATAGACAATGTTAGTCTTGCTATAAACTACCAAAATATTGTAAAACCTATTTGGATCATCCCATTATGCTTGCTTCTTGAAGCCACACAAGTTTCTGCAAATGATACTTTCGAATGAGTTCTGTTGGGAGAAATTGAGTGGTCAGTTTATGAAAGGGGGCTTGTACTGAAATTTTGGTTTACAAGAGAAGGTTTTAGTGTTTAGAATGGGTAATGGACATCTGTTTCCAGCTGTATACCGTCATGATCGTACTCCCTTTTGTATTTCTTCTTAGGTTGTATTAAATTGTTGAAAGTAAGATGCGTTGAAATTTTTTTTTTGTGTACATGCGGGGCTGGATGGGCAATTCACAACTTTAAGAGAAGGTTTTAGTGTACTGAAATTCTGGTTTAGAAGAGAAGGTTTTACTGTGAAGGTTGGGCAACGGATGTCTGTTTCCAGCTGAATGGTCATACATCCTTTCGTATTAGCTTCTTAGGTTGTTTTAAATTGTTGAAAGTAAAATGTGTTGGACTTTTTTTGTGCAAGCGGGAGGGTTTTTTTTTTTTTTTTTGGTTTTTTGTTTTTGGGTTGGGGGGGGGGGGGGTGGGTGGGTGGGTGGGTTGGGGGGGGGGGGGGGGGGCAATTTAGAACTTTAAGTGGTGTTGTACAGAACTACAGAAATGGCATAGTCTTGGCCCAAACTTTAAACAATTTACAACTTAAATTATTTACAACTTTAAGGATAGAAATGATTGACTTTGGCATAGTAAAAAAATGTCGGGGGTCAGCTGTTCGACAGCCAACGCATAAGTTTAATTCAGCTTTACAAGGCTATTGCATGTGCAGCGCGCGGCGCAAAAAAAAAAAAAAAAAAAACACACACACAGAGAGAGAGAGAGAGAGAGAGAGAGAGAGAGAGAGAGAGAGAGAGAGAGAGAGTTAAACTACAAAGCTACCTCACACTATCGGCCTTTTGCCGGTGCAACTTTTATATGGATTAGATCATCTCCAAAATCACAAAGTGGTGGATGGTCAACCTGTTCCGTCACTGCATATCTTTTCTGACAGCTAAATTGCAAGTTTCTGGTTTCTACTTTCTAGTTGCCATATCTTCTTACCTAGTTCTGAGAAAGCCAAATGGATATCATTGAAGGTGCTTTGGACTTCCTTATTTTAAGGTGGTATGATTGAAAGGGGCAACTTCTCTTTGGGAATCTGATATTTGGTGTCAGGTTTGCTACTTCTGAAACCCCCTACATTCGTTGCTGTTATTGGTTGTCAGCCTTTTAACCCTTCTGTTGTGTTCAAGAGTCTTTATCATTTACTATGTTATACTGAAACTTATTAGCGACTGTTGTATTCGAGTCGGACAAGGGTTTGCATTACACGTGCAAGATACTCGGTGGATACCTCTGCGACACATCCAGCACATGTCCAGTCTTCAAACTAGTTGGAGATAATTAGATTCAGGCCAAATGGTGTTTAGTTAGTATGGCTTACGTTTGGGGATTAGAGTTTATACGAGATTGCATTTATACAAATTTTTATTATGAGCCTCGAGGTTATGTCATATCTTGACATAATTTTTTATATGTATACCTTGTCCATGATATATCCGTGTCCTAGGTTGTTTAAGATTTCGCATATTCACGTTTCCGTGTTTTATTTTGTTCCGTGTCCGTGTGTGTACAACATAGATTATTTGTAATGTCTATTCATTTTCCTCTTATCACAATTAACTGATTTTGTTGGTTCTATGGTAATTGGTTATATAGTAACACTTCTTCACGTTAAATGCAAAGCTTGCTTTTCGAATTGTTATAATGTTGGTTAAATGGTTGGTCTTTGTTCAAACCAAGGTAGTGTGTGTGAGAGAATAAAATGACTGTTGTTTTGTGATTGAGTTCTGTGATCACTCTCATCGAGGAAATCCATTCCCAATTTTCTTACAACAAATTTTGAAGGGCTATCTTGAGAAATATCATGATTTTACTTGCCCATTCTTTCAAACTTACAAAGTGAATCAACATGTGCAATTAATCTTGCAGGATCTGCATGGTATTTTGATGAAGTTGAGAGCTGATCATCGATACTGCCTCTACTGTGGATGCCAGGTATGGGAATGTTCAGTAACTCTTTTTCTTTTGCAAACTGTTTTCAACTTGCCCTTCCACACATGAATTTTGATTACACTAATCCATCTGTCTTCTTTTTCCCCTTTCCAGTATGAATCACTGGAGGCACTTGAAACCAATTGCCTGGGACTATATGAAGATGACCACTAGATTTTCATCCTTTCCAAAAGTCTTCTTGTTTAGCGCATCACTTTTTCCCAAGTGAGATCGCTTTCTTTGCCATTTACAGACTTGCAGCAGTTTCTCCATGGCATATTTGATTCTGGAAAAACTGTTAACGAATGATGCATTATTTTTAGACACTCGAACCAAATGACGATGAAGGTAGTAGTGTACAAGGAATGAACACAGACACAAGTCTAATTACATCAAGATGGAACTAGCCGGCATCAAAATAGTTGATGACTGTATGGTGTTGTAGAAAAACAATGATGAACTTTCATGCGAATACACCGGGTGTCCAGTTCTTTACCATTTCAGTTGCCATTAAAATACTGTAGCATGGTATGGCATTATTCTCTGTAAGCTACCCAAAGATTGTCTATATATGTTCATCAATACATTTGTTGGCTCATGTAAGTCAGCAATTTATTGTTGTCTGTGAGTATCTAACGTAGTGATTTGAATTAGCAACTTTGTCATATTTCAGTATTTGTTATTGCATTTCAATAGTACTTTTGATCATTGTTTCTATTCTTTATCTTCTTAGAGTCAGTTTTAATCATTATATTCTCAAGCATCTCTAATATCTCTCTTTGTCCTCCTCCCCAAAGCATTAAGCCAAACAACAATCCAATTGTTGTTTTGATGTAATTTGAGTTGCATGTAGTTTTAACTTCACTAGTTAGAGTTACATTTTGAGGCTTTTGTTGTGGCTGTAACTGCGACCAAATTGATTGTAGTTTCAACTACAATAGCTTGAGATATATTTTAAAAAGAAAATTAAAAAGAATATCACATTACCTTTTTCAACAATTTTATGCAAATACAACTTCATCGTGCATTAGATGAAACACTTACCATTCATTTCTTGTAGTTGGAACTACAACTACAAATTGTCAAATCAAATACAACGCCTCGTGTTCTAACTACATCAATAAAAACTATATGTGGTTAGAACTATAATGTAGTTTCAAGTACATCAAAAAACAACCCCCAAGCTATCTAATATTCCAAGAAAGTATTGACATTGCAGAAAAAATAGCCACACCGGCAGAGGGAACAGAGCTAACCACTGGCTCTATACTCTCCATTTGTCTAATCTTAGCAGTCGAATAAAAAGAAACAGCTACAAACTATCAAGCAACAGGCCACAATCTTTTCCAAGGTAGGACAGATGATCATCAGAAAATATAAACAAACAAAACAGCAACACCTGTACTACCAAAAATAGGTAGGAGACGCACGTGGAGGCAAAATTCTCGGAGAATGTCTCCACACCACGAGTTGTAAGTGAGTTTGTAAGTGAATGAACAGATGTAAACAATCGCAGACAACAATGAATTACCTGAAAAACCCGAAAGATAAAAGCACGAGAGAAAGAGAGAGAGAATTCACTATAACGTCTAGGGTTACAATAAATTTAGTAGAGTGCTGCTGCGACTACAAGTTCCAGGTAATTTTAGAATCAGGTCTGAACCACCAGAGTTTTGGGTATCAGTTGTGAGCTCTTAAGATTTGAGGTCATCAGACAAGACTCCCTTCTTGATGGAGAAAGAGATGTATTATATACCCACCTAAGCTGTCCTCGTAAGTGCAAATAACTTGGAGCCCTATAACTGCTTGATTCGACGTTATGATCTCCTTGTAATCGCCCAAATCGCGTGCTTGATTATAGGATCGCCATGCAGAGATATCGTCACTATTCATAACTGCCCGCATTGATATAAGAGCGTTACAACGTTTAGAACGTGGGAAAGATCTGGTAGCGTAGTCGGATCCATGAATCACAGAGATCATGCTATCCACTTGTAAGCAACGCGAAAGTAGAGAGCTTCGAAGGAGCTTCGTGTCGGAGCCTTGAGTGATTCCAAGAAAGATTTTTATACTGACAGCTGTCGTCCCAGAGAGTTGTGCAGTTACGATTGAGTGATGTCAGAGCAGATGTAAGCTCGGGATGAAGCCCGCCTGAAGCTTTTTCTTGGGCCCACCTCAAGCAAGTGAGTTGGACCCACTGGCATAGAAGTGAAGCCTCCAAGTGTCCGAACACGAATCATGATCTTAATGAAATTAAAAATCTAACCACTACAATAAATAATACAGAACAAAATAGCTCAAGTTGATCTTAGTTGTATCGCAGAACTTCATGCAACCAAGCCACAAATAGAAACGATAGACAGCACATAGAGCTGTTTTAGGATAGCACTTAACACAAAGCAAGCCCCACACAGATAAATTCAGGTTCACGTCTAATAACAATAGCTGCATAGCCCTCAGTCACTGGAGAGGGGAAAAGCACATGAGCATTCAGAAATCCAGAGAATACTCCATAACATAAGACACAGCAATGTACCACATGACATAGCCAGAATGGTCACCTAGAGAGACCAGTGCATGCCGTTGCACGAGCGGTCACAAGCCCGCACCGTTCCATGATCGGGGCAGTGCCTGTTCCCTTGCAGAGCCAGCTCGAGCTCCCCGGAGAACTGGCCATTCCCTTCATCACTGAAGTGTCCTAGTCCCATAGCATGCTGGATTTCATGACTAGCACTACCAGCTCCATGGCTCTTGACGCCCCAGGGATGCGCCATGCAAGTGCTTGCGCTGAACATTTGTTGGCCCATTGACACAGAGTCACTACTGCTGGCAGAGATATTTGAAGCTCGATTTCTGGGGCCAGAGGTAGTGCCCAGAGGCTCATTTGACAGAAGAGAGAGAGCACAGTTGGAGTCAGAGGCTCCGGCAAAACATTCACTCGGTGGAAGCTCAGTCGCGTAGTGGCTTGAGGGATGTATGTATGGATGAGTCACCACTTCGCTGCAAGGAGCATTGGGCTTCCCCGCCACTGACCACCACTAGCCACTCGATCAGTGGCGCTAACAGTAGGCCATAGATCTCTTGAAGGAGAGTGAGTCCTTGGATAGCTGAAATCCATGAGGAAGCTTCTGAATCTGCTGTTATCTTCTGCCAGACGGTCAAAAAGCTCTTTAAGATCGAAATAAAATGGAAGCGATGGAAAAATCTAACTTTCTGATAAAAAGGAATCTTAACCATAGAAGGATGATGAGTGTCTTCCATATCGTGGTGATAAAGGGACAGGAGGTGGCTTCCTTCGACGCTCATTGTGGCCTGCAAGGCGTTTACGGCAGCTTCGCTTCCCTTGGTCAAATTCATGCAAATGGTGGAACCTGTCCAGACATGGTAAATTAATACTGATACTCACTAAATAGACGCAAGAATCATGAAAGTGAGGGCTGTCTAGGCTAGATGATAATACTCTTCCACAGGCCCTTTTACAGTATCGAGTGCTGGCTGGAGACCATATAAGGGAAAAGGATTTAATGATGGGTTAAAAACTGAGTATCCAGAAATGATGTCATTATAAGCATGAATTCTGATAATAGATTAATATCCAAATAGGAGTCTACACATGATGGAAACTAGGTCCTTCTCTATGTGCTAACAAAGTGAGAAACTATATGAATCGATTAAGTAAATGTGAGGAGAACATGGATTGAGATGAAAAAGTTTACGCAAACTGACAAGGAAGGATTAAAAATGATCAGAACATCGTCCCTCAGACTCTACTATTTGCAATGGCCTATGGACATGAACTTCTGGGATCGAGATAGGAAATAAATTGAAGATGAACAAGCTAACAGTTGCATAATACCTCAAGGAATCACCAGAAGGATGATAAGCACCAGCGGTCGTGCAAACAAGCGTGGCACGTTGGAAGTAATCAAGATCTAGGCAAGTAAAATTGCATTACAGATTAAAATGTGTCGGGCAAGATTGCTTTCTGATTAAATAATGTTTGCTTATCTACAACATTGAAAGGATAAAACAAGAACCACATTTTAGATTCTATTCACTATAACAATAATGGGCTGGTTGGTTTAGCGGTTGAGGTGTGTGGCAGATAGATTTTAGAGAGACAATGGCATGGTGATTCTCCGCTTATCAAAGATGTTCTCATGCAACACACTTCTTGGCCAAGGATTCCTGATATGATATCCAACTCTGGTCATGAGATTTTTCGGCATGTTCCCAACAACCTTATCCTGACATTCAGTCTAACGAATACTATTGGATTTACTGCTTTGTTTCGAAGGCCACACATGACCACATGGATTTCGGTAGGCCACACATAACAGTAACTAAAACTTGAAGGCTAAGAGCATGCTAAGGCCAAAATAATCAGGGGCTTCTCTGTTCTGCTTTAGTCTAGTCAGTTCAAAACAGGTGAAAACTATTGTGAAACCAATCAACCTGCCTAATACAATCTTAAGCCCAAATCAGTTTGGTTCAGCTAGTTTGGTTCAACCGGGTTTGAGGATGAGTCCTAGGTTTTGCTAATGATTGTCAGGGGTATTCAAACGCTTTATGAAAGTTCCTGGTAAAGGTGTGTTAGTGTTGAGCAGAAATCAAGATCAATAACAATGCAAACACCGAGACTTTAACAAGGTTCGGAGCAAGTCATACGTCCCCGGACGGTAGCAGATAGTTCCACTATTTTGGAAGAGAAAGACACAAATTACAGAAAAAAATCTGCAAATCTCAATGTTCTGTCACAGATGACAGAAATCTCAGATCGAAGAAATAATCTCATGACAGCTAAAATAAACCTTTTATAACCTACGGTTGTTACCCAATACAGAATTCCCAGAATACCCCTCAACAAGTATGGGTACTGATAATTTGGAGGAGAAGAAGTTTAGTATATATATTCATAAACCAATTACATCAACACACACACACACACACAAGAGAGAGAGAGAGAGTACATAGATAAGAAAACGTGTTGTAAGATAAGATAAGGGTATCTAAAAATAAGAGTATCTAATAATAAGATAAAATATCTAAAGAAAAGAGTATCTAACATCCCCAAACTCACGGTGGATCAAACATTGAGAGTTTGAACAAAATCTTGCAAAACTTATGGGAGGTTTATGATGAGCTGGTCGATGGAGCAGATTGTGATCGAGGGTGGTGTGACGAGATCCAAATGTCCGAGAGGACGACGAGCTCCATATGGCGAGATCCAGATGGATCAGGCAGGGGAAATCCAGATGGATCAGGTGAGAAGGCGAGATCCAGATGGATCAGGCATCAGATGAGAGAGCGAGATCCGGATGGATTCCGGATCAGGCAGGGCGACATCGGGATGGATCAAGATCCAGATAGACCAAGCAGGGCAAGATCTGGATGGATCAGGCAGGGCGAGATCCGGATGGATCAGGAGCGGAAGGAGGTTTTCGTGAGCTCCTTGAACTCGACTGGCGATGTGTTAGAGGACGGTCAATAATCTGAGTATAAAGAAAAGCCTAAGAGGATTAAAATAAAACCCAAGAGGGCTAAATTGATGAGAAAGCCCAAGAAGGCTAAATTAATGAGAAAGCCCAAAAGCGCTAAAATAGGGCACAAGAGGGCTCAGATCGGATTCTGCAACGTTGGAGGAACACGGGTGATGGTGAAGCGACATCGGTGGATGCGAGAGGATCAGCGAGGACTCGGTCTTAGCTGAGGCGGAGGAGGGTGGCGAGTACGATCTGATGTTATATGAGGCGAAAGTGGTCTAGCACTAGGCATATACTATGCGAGCGCGGCCCAGCACAGGCTCGAGAACACCGAGAGCGCTTCGATCAATAGAGAAAAAGTTTGAGGCTATGATACCATGATAATTTGGAGAAAAAGTTTCAGTACATATATTCATAAAGCAATTACATTAATATATATAGATACAAGAGAGAGGATAGATAGATAAGAAAATGAGTTTTAAGATAAGGTAAGATAAGAGTATCTAAAGATAAAAATATTTAACAATAAGATAAATATATCTAAAGATAAGAGTATCTAATAGGTACAAAAATAGAACTTAATCAGTATCAAAAAAATTTAGGCCAGGGCTTCGCCTCCAAAACCCCGGACTAACCTACGTGACGCCAGATTATGTAAATGGGACCTTTTCTCCACTGAAACCTCGCTACGCTTCGACTTCAAGTCCAAAAAAGTCCTTAGATAATAGGCAACTGATTATAGGGATTAGGGTTGAAGACAAACCCAACAATGTGGAGGTATGTTAAGAAAACTGCATCACTGGAGGAAAAGAAAGAGTGAAGGAAATGAGCTGATGAAGAATGTCGCTGTACTATATAGCAGGATACTTGACTATGTTCCTAACCAAAAAAAAAAAAAAAAAAGAAATATTCACATATTGTTGAATGGAAATCATGCTTAGTATCATTGACCTCATTACTCACATTTCTGAAAAACTGATAAACCTCCTGATTAAAAACTTACTAACAAAGTCTAAATATAAATCCAGGTATGCCATCACAATAGAACGACAACATCAACGGATATCTAGTATAAGTAAAACAATGCTACTTTATCTACCAGCATTAGTTAGAGATGTCAGATTCCCCAGGTCATGAAAGAAAGCTCAATCAAAATTTGTTTCATATCCAGAAAATATGTACATGAACATGCATATATTTATGCACTAAACACTCAATCTGAGATATAATTTATAGACGTTTATTTCAGAAACCAGGGCTTGAATCACATACAAAAATCAAATGTAAACATAGTAAAGCAAAAAGTATGATGCGTAAACTAACGGATAATCCACATGCAGTTTTGAAATGTATAAAAGACAATGCCAAACAATGGCATAGTAAACCATTAAGGAAAATGTTTATTGAAGAAAAAAGATATGAGCTAAAGGCTACCTTTATGTGATGATGGATCTTAGTTGCCACAGGCCATAATATTGCTCAAAGACAGAATACCAGTCTTTAGGTTGCATGTTAATAATTGAATAAATACACGTATATAATGTTCTAGTTGTGTTTTTGTTCTTTCAAATACTCCTTTCACACAAAAAAAAACCAGTTTCCTACATGCCAGCAGCATTTGATCTTTCAATAAGGCAAAGATGCCCACAAGACAGAAACCTTTTGATACCATTTGGAAACAGTATAGCACCTGTTACTAGGCTAGTATATAGTCTTATAATGGCAAAACAATAAAATTAGTACAGAATAAAATGTTCAGGTCTCCAATACAAAACAAGGGTCTTTTACATCCAACGGATAAAAAAAATATTTTGATTTCATTAGTTTTTACAGTTAACATACACTACCAAAGAAAATCAAAGGGTTAGGAAATAATGCCTTATGGATCCTTGTTCCAAATGTTATTTCCATTTGTAGTTGAAACACTTAATATCCTGGTCATTCACTTCTCCATTATATGCTAATACATTCAAGTTCCTAGCTTCTGATGACTGACGGATAAAATACCCAACTTGGAACCAACCCCTTCATGCTGCAAATCCAAACCCAACCATTACGAATCCGTGGTGGAATCCCCTTGGGAATTTGCGTGAGAAAGAAAGGAATGCATAGGACATGTGTTCGAATTCAGTTCATTCCTTAGATTGGAATCCAATCTGAATTCATTAACTTCAAACCCTAAATCTAAAAACCATTACCATCCCTAAGGTAAACCAATAACAAATCAGAGAAACAAATAAAGTATGACATCTACACCAAGTAAAATAATAGCATAGGTGAAAATAGAACATAACCAAATGTAGAAAAAGAAGGGGGGGGGGGGGGGGAAGAACCACATTTCCCCCCAAACTCAGAATGAAGCCTAATATAGAGTCCTAACCGATGTAGCCTAGCATCATCACCAAATTCAACACATCAGAAGAATTCATCACACCCGAAATTTAAACAGAAGATCATGCACCAGTCATACTCCATATCAAGTATGATTCCCATGATATCCATCCCATAATTGGTTCCTTCCATCAAAAACTCCTAAAACAATGCAAAAAAAAAAAAAACCAAACATGTTTTAGCTTATATCTTTTTTGGCTAAATTTCCTACCCAAGAGAAATTCACCCTTCTGAAGCTTCAAGAACAAAATAGAGAAGTAAACAAATCCTAACCAAACAACAAATTATAAAAGTACAAATAAACAAATAAATCATGCTAACAAGTAGATGTGTGGGAGGACCACATCAAATAAACAAAGAAGATTTAGTTGAAAATAAATAAATAAACAAATAGAAGTATCAAGAGCAGTTGCAATCCAAATACCAAATATGAAAATGAACATGTTTCTAAATCACAACAAAACCTTAAAAAAAAAATCCCCCAACCCAAAGCAGCAAGCCATCCATCTAATACCCAATCAAGATGGAAGGATAAATAATGAAAAGTCCCAATCAGGCAACAAACAACAAGCCAACCCCCCCACCACCACCACCAACAACCAAACAAAAGTCATAATATCCAATAGATCAGTGACAGGACCCTTACCCACAAATAAACAAAGGGCAATTTTTTGAATAAGTCCTATTTTTGAATTTAATTTCAAAAACAGGCCTCTATCAAATCTATTTCCAAAAGCCACCTCTGACTCTGACTGGTCAGCTCGGCACCACATAGGCGATGGGTAATTGAGGCCAGCATGGCGGGTTCTGGGCGTGGGTGGGTATTGTTTGTGGTCCAACCCTGAACCAATAATCAAGCTAAATTTTGAGCTCCTTGGTCCAGGCAACATGTTTTCCATAGTGTTAATGGATGAAGATTTTTAGCATGAATAATTTGAATGAACCACGTTGTTGTCCATTATTGGCAACCCCAGATCAAGTTTAAAGCTCAACCACACCGGACCAAAAGAGTCACACCCGCACCCAGAACCCGCCATGCTGATGGGCCTCAGCCACCCGGGGCCTACGTTTTAGCTTGTCGATTTTTGAAAATAAATTTGAGAGAGGTCTGTTTTTGAAATTAAATTTGAAAATAAAATTTACTCAAAATTGCCCAGAAATAAAGTAAAATTACCAAAATAGATTAGCAGAAGTGAATATTTTCAACAATAAAGGAAAGACCTTTTTTTTGCGCAAAAACAAGAAGCTGAAGGGAACCCAGATTAAATCCATACCCACCACACGGTTCAGACAGAAATTTAAATCACAGAAATCACTGTGTTAATCAAACAAATAAATACACACCACAAATATCAAAATCAGAGAAAACCCAGAAGAGAGCAAAAATCAAGATCAAGTTGGGTTTCAAGACTCCGACCTGCTGCACTGCTGACAGAACCTCTGCTCAATCCCAGCAACCACCACCTTGGGAGACTTTGAGTGCATCCCACAGACCTTGTGCCTGCAATAGTAAGCTTTGGCCCCAGTGAGATCCAGCTTGCAGCCTTCAACCTGGCATCTTGGTGGTGGCTGCTGCTGCTGCTGCTGATTCCCTCCTCCACCTTTGGCCACCCCTTTCCCTTTCTTTTTTGGAGGAGCAGCAGCAGCCACAGTCAAGGCCTTGGAAGAGCTCCCAATCCCACCACTTGCTCCACTAGAAGCAGCACCAGCGTCCTCAAAATAGATCTTTTTCCCAAACATGAGCCCATTGAGGGAGTCACTGGAGCCACTGGCCCCAGGGACTGCCTCAGACCCTGAACTCTTCTCCATTGCCAACCTATTTTCCTTACTAGCCAACCATTGATGATAAGAGTGTGAGAGAGAGAGAGAGAGAGACAGTGGGGCAAAAAAAATGAGGGGTTTGGTTTGTTTATATAGAGGGTGGAGTCAGGTGAGTGAACAGTTGAGGGTGGTGGGGGAGAAGGGGAGAAGGGGGGCTCTTTTTTGAGAGCACCAGTTGTCCTTTCAGGTCTGTCTCTCCCCTCTTCTTTCTTTCTTTTGTGGCTCTCTCTCAAGCTTGGATGGAAGGCGTTGAAATTGGGTCCTTTTACCTGAAGAATCAGGTGGTGATTGTTTTTTTATGTTGTGGGTCGTCCATCAAACCTGACCGACGGCTCAGAACGAAAGAAAAAAAAAGAAAATAAAAACGTATTTTGTGGGCTTCACTATAAAACGTGTTCTCTCTCTCTCTCTCTGAACCGTCCATCAATTTTAATGAACAGCCCACGACGCAAAGGACCGTGATGGTCCTTCGCGCAAAGGATGTCCTTCCCGAGGCAGGATGGAGGATGTCTTGAAGCCTATTTATTTTTATGGGACCGGGTTAGCTCCTTCGTACGAAGGACCATATAGTGTTTTGCGTGCACTGAGTCGTCCATCAAAGCGGATGAACCGCCCGATACGAGAGAGAAAATAAAAAACACTTTTTTTTTTATGTGAAGCTCACAAAACATTTTTTCATTTTTTTTTTTTTTCGCACGCACGAAGGAACTAACCTCTTCCTATTTTTATGCACAAGCAGTTTCACAATTAATTTTATTGTGTAATATAAGATTATCGAGTGTTTGACATCGCGTTTTATAGTGATTTTTTTGATATCAGTGGTCATGGCCGGTAGGGAAAAGAGGGTTCAGATTCTCTTATTCACAGTAAGATTAATGGATTAGCTCAAATAGGTATGGTCATCATTCACTAATTATTGGAACTTGATTGTGATTTTTTCTTAATGCAAAATAATTATGAGTGCATTAATGCATATAATGTTAGCACGTATGAAGAATTTAAGTTGAGCACAATGACTGAAAATGTCTTTGGATTGTAAATAAAGCGAGTGATAATTTTTATCATGTGATCCATGTAAAATAAAAGAAATCTTTTTGAGAAAGATCAAAGAAAAAACCCGTTCTTCTTCCATAAAAAATTCCTCTAATAACCCCGATTCTATTCGTCGCGAACTTATATTATAATAAACTCTTTAATTTTAATAAAAAATTTTTATTTTATTAGAAAGATAGATAGAAAGAATATAAAGATGAGAGAATAATAAAATTTCTTAAAACGGAATATCATACATATTCGTGTGAAAAGATGAATAGGTACACTTCATTTAGTTCTCATGTCTTGCATTTATTAACTACTTAATATTATTTATAATATATTATTTATAATAGTTTATAATAGATATACTTATCATAGGTATAAATATTAAATCAAGGTACCTATGCTATGACAGATCTTAACTTACCATCTATTTTTGTCCCTTTAGTGGATCTAGTACTAAATTAAAATAGAATGTCTATACAAAAATAGAATGTGTTGGCGCTATACTGTATTGAACCGTAGACCTTCTTAGTAAAATAGGTCAAGCTTATTATTATCGAAATGATTCAAACTGTTTCAAAGATCGAACATACATTTTGTTGCATTGAGCTCTTTCATCAACTGATTGATGTAAAGATATCCCATTTTAAAGGACAAATTATCGCATTTAAATTATGTCTTAGATATACTAATACCTTATTCCGTCCATATGGAAATCTTGGTTCAAATTCTTCAATGCTGGATTCAAGATGTTCCTTTTTTGCATTAAATAGATTACCTAGTAGAAAAGATTTCAAAATTCATCAAAAATTTCCTTTTTTTCTTTTCTATTTCAATTTCTCGATTATTATATGATGATTTCTTAACTTTCTGTATATAGAAAGAGATAGACTATAAATGACATTTCTTATGTCAATGATACCATCTTCTTCGATTGAATGACATTTCTTATGTCAGTGACACAACTCTATCTTATCTGATATTTCTCTAAAGCACGAGTCCTATAATAAGGTATCGAACCTATGGATCAATTCTATTCCTATTTTTGTATAATAATTTAGTCGTGCGGGTACAAGAAGGTTAACCGAACTAATTCAGTTTTTTGATAGAAATATAATTGATGGAATTACAAACGGGGTCGATGTTGCTAGTTTCTTTGTAGGGGAAGGGATTAAATATATGGGAGGTAGGAGACTCGTCTTATCAATTCTTGTATTTACCTTATGTATCGATGTTTAGTAGTTTCTCGATAGCTTCTCTTGCATTGTCAGGAATGAGTAATTTTGTTGCGGAATTAGTAGTATTTTTGGGAATAATTATAGCCCAAAATATCTTTTACTGTCTAATGGCAATTGGAATGATATTAACTCTTATTTATTTATTATCTATGTTACGTCAGATGTTTTACAGATACAAACTATTCAATGTTCTGGACTCCAATTTTGTGGACTCTAGACCACGAGAACTATTTGTTTCGATCTGTATCTTTTTTTCCGTAATAGGGATTGGTATTTATTTTAATTTCGTTCTCTCGTTATCAGTTGACAATGTACAAGTTATCACTACAAACCCTATATGCTGACGTCACATATTCCACCCCCAAAATCATATTTTGACCGTGCCTCAACTTTATCAACTGTATTTAAACTGTTAGATAATCATAGTCGATAATAACATCACTATTCATATCGCTATTTCAAAACCGTACATGAGATTTCAGCTTCATATGGCTCCTCTACAGCCACAAATAAATGTAAGGACTTGTTTGGTAGTGTCATCTTTATTTAAATAATAAATATACACTGGGAGTCCCAAATTAGACCAATAAAATTCTGTCTGCTAGAATAAAAAGGCGCTTCTGAGTTGATCTTATCCATTAAAATTTCAATTTATCTTTGTTCGATAATAACTTAATCCTTTAATAAAGATCTCTGTACTTTGTATGACTTAGATGTCTCGTATTTCTCAAAAAAGTGATTCGATTGATGGCATTTGGTATGATACTTATGAGATCGATGAGAGTGATATTCAAATATTTCTTCTTAGAACGTATTGATTTGACCCCCATAAGCGGGACCACCATCCAATAGCATGCCATCAGAAGCAGAATTCCGTATTTCTTTCAGAGAATCTCCTAATTGTTTCAGAGCAACTAGAAAGAGATTCTTTAATTAGAAAGAATTCGCTTCAGGTATAGGATACCTATTCAGAAGTTTTCGCAACTCAATCATGTATGATGGAATCATCAAAGAAGCATAAATATTTCATTGGTTGATAAGCACAAACTAATGGAAAATGCGTAATAAAAATAAATATGTTGATAAAAAAAATCTTGATGAATCCGTTGCACAAGACAGCCAACAAAGGAAAATATTGTGAGAGCTTGTGAAAAAGTAACATATGATTAATCAACAAATTATAGTAACTCGACAATGTTAAAACTTCAGATTTCCGTTTTAAGTTCAAAAGTTGGGAAAGACAAATCTAATGCATGTAGAAAACTGAGTCTGTATACAAAGATGGTTTCAAGTTTACAAGGGCGGTTTTGCAAATTCTTTGGGGGTGATCCGTAAATTTTAAGTCAGTTTTGTAAACAATTTCTAGCGCTTCTCTCACTGGTCATGATTTTTATGGGCAACATTGTGTTTGCTAGCTGGTGGGTATGGTATAAAAACTAGCAAAATGAAGAGGGGCACAACCAAGAGGGTTATAATGTCCCTCTAGACCATGTGGCTACTAATTGGGAGCAGTTTTTTCTCACATTTAAGGGGGCTTATAGGGAGGTAAGGGTGCAAATGAATCACATAAGGGGCTTTTACTATATTCGGATCTGCTTCCAATTTTTAGATACACAGATATTGTCGGATGTGAAAAATTTATATCCATATTCGCTAAAATTGGATATTGGATACGGAGCGGATATTAAACGGATCAGATATAGACACGAATTGGATATGTAGGAATCATATATGCTTGCTGATAGACAAAATAGAGAGAGGGCCTAAGAGAGAGATAAACAGAGAGTAGAGAGAGGCACAGATTGAGAGAGAGAAGAAAGAGAAGGGCATACGAGAAAGTAGAAAGGCATAAAGGGTAGCGGTGGCGGTCGTCGTTAGCGCCGACATCACTAAGAGAGAGCTGACAACAAGCGACTGTGATGTCACCAGCATCAAAAGAGAGGGATGAGAAAGAGAGGGACGAGAGAGAGAATCAAGAAGAGAGAGGCACTGGACCAGGGGCCAAGCGGCAACGCTCTGCCAGCATAGAGAGAGAGATGAGAGAGAGAGGGTAGAGAAGAGTTCCAAGCGGATAAAGGGTGATTTAAATCGAAAGGTGAGAGAAAAGTAATATTTATATATACAATATATTATATAATTATATTATAATTAAATATGTTAATATCTGTATATGTATCCGCATTTAAAAATGCTACACGTATAAGTATGTGTATCCGCCCGGATCAGAAATTTAAATATCTGAATCCGTATTTTTTTGTGAATACGGTGCAAATATTCGCGGATAATCCGCACCGTTTACATCCCTACAGGGAGGGGATCGAAGTTACTGATGATCTTATATCCTTCTTCATTAACTGAGTATGTTATAGACTGCTCATTGTCCCTTGAAGCGATATATAGTTGATATTGAACCTCTTAGGCTCACTTTTGAAAGTTTTACTTTGAAAGAGTTACTGGTGCTCCTCTTGTTAGTATTTTGAGTGTTTTATATTTATTGGAGAAGAAATCAAGTTAAGGTGGAAGAGTTACATACTTTAGAGATCGAGAACGGACATGCACGGACATGCATGAGGAGTTGTGCATAGATAAGTCGACTTATGGTTCAATCAAGTCGACTTATGTACATGTTAGTCGACTTATAACTTGCAGGTTTGTAGACTAATTTGCAGCAGAGAGTAAAAGAGTTCAGGTTAGTTGACTGATACGTCAGATCAGTCGACTAATGAGCAAGCTAGTCGACTTATTGATCAGAGTAGTCGACTAATTAGCGGTTCTATTAGTTTCCTTTTCGGGTTCTGATTTCTTCGAGTTAAATTCAAGTTTTCTTTCTCTTTGAGGCGGTGTTGTTCGTATTGATGAAATTTATGTTGAATTAGAATGATCATAGGAGTTTATATAAACCCCTTGGGGTGGCCTTTCAAGGCGAGTCGAGTGAAAGTCAAGAGAAAATCAAGTTTTCATCATTGAAAGTTGCGAGAGAGAGAGAGAGAGAGAGAGAGAGAGAGAGAGAGAGAGAGAGAGAATTCTTATAACTCTTGTTATTTTTTTCTATTTTCAATAAAAAATTTTCCCTTCTCCCGTGAATATAGGCACTCTTTCCGAACTACATTAAATCTGGTGTTATTGTGTTTGTGGTGATTAGTCTTATTGCTTTCTAGTGGTCGATCGCTTTCACACTTCTGCTGCTGAGCCATCTCGGTATCCTCTCTTGTTGTGTGCTTTCACAATAATTGGTATCAGACCGATGGCTAGCAAGACAACCACAACAACAAAGTTCTAGGTAGAGAAATTCGACAGGAAGTCTAACTTCTTGTTATGGAAGATGTGAATGACGGCGTTGCTCATGAAGAAGGACACACACAAGGCCCTATTTGGTGCTGAGAAGAAGTTATCAAAGATGGACATGATGAGTAGAACGATATTGACTTTCGCGCAAAGGCGATGATCATATTATGCTTTCAGATGAGGTCCTCTACACCGTCATGAACGAGGTGACAACTGCTTACCTTTGTGTAAGCTGGACATTTTTACATGACGAAGAGTTTGTTGAATAAGTCTTCATGAAGAAGCAGTTATACAACTTTCAGATGAAGGAATGCACGCCTATTCTACAACATCTAAATACTTTTAATAGGACAGTGAGCGACTTGTTGGCTCTGAAGGTTAAGCCAGAACAAGAAAGCAAAGCTCTTATGTTATTCTCTTCTCTTTCATCAAGTTATGATCACTTGGTGATCACCATCATGTATGCTAAGGATATCTTAGAGTTGAAAGTTGCCAGGCAGATGATTTAGAATAACGAGTTGATGAAGAAGAGAGATTTCACAGAGGAGGCCTCAAGACTGATTGTCAAGGGCTAGAAGGGAGATCAAAGAGTAAGGGAGCTAAAAAGAATCGAGATGATTCTAGCTATAATGCTTGCTACTACTGCAGGAAATTAGGGCACATCAAGAAAAATTATATGAAATACAAATAGATGCTGAAAAAGAATGGCAGTAAAGATTCTGATGGGGCCTACTACCAGTGAAAAGTTAGAACAAGCCAGTATTGTTAAAGAAGCAGATAATAATCTATGTGATGTCCTGAAAGCTCAATCAGGAAAAGAAAAGTACTCAGATGCTTGGTTACTTGACTCGGGGTGCACATATGATATGTGCCAAAAAAAGGGAGTGATTGAGTACATACAAGCCTTTTGATGGGGGCTCCATCCTGATGTTAATGACATTGTATGCAAGATAGTCGGCATTGGTAACATCCATATGAGGATGCTTGATGGACAGATATGAACCCTCACAAACGTGCGTCATGTTCTTGATCTAAGGAAGAATCTTCTCTCGTTGGGAGCTTTGGAAGCTCAAGGATGCAAGTTCTCAGGTACAGATGAGGTGTTAAAGTTACCGAAGGCTCCATGACAATTCTAAAAGGAGAACGAATTGCGAACTTGTACAAGATGATCGGGAGCGTTATTGTTGGTGACACTTCAGCAGCAATGGAGAAGGAGGACACTGCAAGACTTTGGCATATGTTTCTTAGACACATGAGGGAGCGAGATCTTCAAGCCTTACACAATAAAGGTGCTCTACTAGATATCAAATATTACAAACTCGGTCTTTATAAATTTTGCATTCTGAGTAGATAGCGTGCGTAAAGTAGCTTTCTCTATCACAGCACAAGACAAAAAGCCTTGCTAGATCTCATACACACGGATGTGTTGGAACCTTCGCCAGTAGCATTCATTGGGGTGCAAAGTACTATGTTACATTCATATATAACTTCTCCAAGAGAGTTTGGGTATACTTCTTGAAGTAAAAAATCAGAGGTATTTCAGAAGTTCAAGAAGTGAAAAACTATGATGGAGAATTAGAAAGGGCGAAAGCTAAAAGTCTTGAGATCTAATAATGGGGGCGAGTATACTTCCGCAGAGTTTAAAACTTACTTGACAGTGAAGGCATCGAACACCGCTAAGTATTATAGGGCGACTAGAACAGAAAGGAGTAGCAGAGCGCAAGAATCGGACACTTACATAGTGTGCCTGTAGTATGAGATTACAGGCTAATATGTCAAAAGAATTTTGGTCAGAGGCAGTGACTCATACATGGTATCTGATAATAGGTCACCATCTGCAACCGTTGATCTTTCCTAGAGGAGATATGACGAGGAGAGTCTGTGAATTATTCAACCTTACAGGTTCTTGGTTGCTTGATATATAGTTTGATTAATAGTCAGAAAAGGAACAAACTAGAATCCAAGTTTAGAAAATACACATTCGTTAGGTTCACCAAAGGAGTCAAGGGTTTTAGGTTTTGGATCCTGAGATAAGGAGCGCTTCTACCATCAGAGATGTAATCTTTAATGAAGATCAATGTTGCAAGAAAGATCAGAGATGGATGATAAGGCGCAAGGTGGAGCTCAAATAATTCAGCAGGCACTCGGTAAGAGGGTTGAGTTCTCAGATGGCTCTAAAAGAACTGGTGGGTCAGATGAGGACTGTTTAGTTTCAGATGGACACAATAAGTGCCACTCAGTGTAACCTAGATCATTGAGGCGGTCAATCAGAGTTTCGGTGCCAACAATAAGATATGGCTGGAAAGATGATCACGTTCTTTTGTATTAGTAACAGAAACAAGAGATCCTGAAAATTACAGGGAGACGATCGAGGCAGATAACCACTACAAGTGGATTATAGCATGGAAAGAAATAGAATTTTTGGATAGAAATTAAACATGAGAGTTGGTTGATCTTCTAAAAGATTCCAAGGTAATAGACTGCAGATGGGTCTTTCGCAAGAAAGATAATGAGCAATACAAGATAAAGTTGATTGCAAGTGATATGCTTAGAAGTAGGGTATTGGCTACAATGGGATTTTCTCTCTTATAGTCAAGCATACACCTATTCAGATGTTATTGACAATAGTCACTCAGTTGATCTAGAATTGGAGCAGTTGGATGGATGTCAAAATAACATTTCTGCACGGTAAGCTAGAGGAGAGGATATACATGAAGTAATCTAAAAGATTTATTCAAGAAGGACAAGAAAATAAGGTATGTCTTCTTAAGAAGTCTCTTTATGGACTTAAGCAATCTCCCAGACGTGGCACAAACGGTCGACTATTTATGATTTTAGGCCAGATACACCTGATGTGAGTATGACAGTTGTGTCTATTTAAATAGAATGATGCTTCGACATATTTGTTGTTGTATGTGATTGATAAGTTGATTGCTGTAAAAAGTAAGACACATATTCAGAAGCTTAAAGCTTAGCTAAAAAGGAAATTCAGCATGAAAGATTTGAGAGAAACTAAGAAGATCTTAGGTACGGAGATCACTCAAGACAGAGGTTCAGGCAAACTTTAGCTATTGTAAGAGAACTAAATTCTCAAAGAGTTGAAAAGATTCAATATGGAAGAAGCAAGACCGATCACCACTCCTTTATTAGGTCACTTCAAGTATCCTCCAAGCAATGTCCACAATCACTGAAAGAGGAGGAGATGTCTCGAGTATCATATGCTAGTGCGGTGGGATTATCATGTATGCTATGATCTGCACTAGGCCTAACTTAGCCTATGTAGTTAGTACAGTAAGTCGAGTGATGCCGAATCCAGGCAAGCATATTGAAAAACAGTGAAGTGGTGCTACGATATCTACGAGAGACTGCGAGACTAGGTTTGACGCTTGAAAAAAGGGAAAGCTTAGTGTATACAAAGTTATATTGATGTAGATTATGCAAGAGATCTTGATCAACAAAGATTTACGACGGACTATGTATTCACAGTAGCTGAGTGCGTTATCAGTTGGAAGGCAGGATTGCAAGACACAATGACTCTTTCAACAACAGAAGCAAAAACATGACCATAGTTGAAGCATCTAAGGAAGTCTTGTGGTTGAGAGAATTGGTCAAGACTTTTGGCATCATACATGATTCAGTTTGGGTTCACTGCGACAGTCAGAGTGCTATTCATCTTACTAAGGATCACATGTATCACAAACGGATGAAGCACATCAATGTGAGGCATCATAAGATACGTCAATGGGTCATAGATGACAAGGTGGTTGACTGGTGAAAATCAGTATAAAGAAGATTCAGCGGATATGATGACAAAGACCATTCTGATGGAGAAGTTTAGAGTATCTCTGAACTTCATCTAGGTTCTCCAAAGGTAAAGTGGATAATGGGCCGAGAGCCATGTGAAGTCACAAAAGGGGGCAAGAAAGCTCAGTGAATGATGTGGAGGCCAATCTCTACAAGAAAACTCAATAAATATGAGCCAAGGTAGAGATTGTTAGTATTTTGAGTGTCACATATTCATTAGAGAAGAAATTAGGTTAAGATGGAGGAGTTACAAACTTCAAAGACCAAGAATGGACATGCACGGACATGCACGAGGAGTTATGCATAGGATAAGTTGACTTATGGTTCAGTCAAGTCGACTTATGTACATGTTAGTGTTGGCCCAAGGCCTTCCACCACTAGTTTGATGATGATTAACTCATGTAGTTATGTTTACTAATAATCTTGTGTTGTTTAAGTTTAGATCATTAACCAAGATATTAGTTGGTGATTAGCTTCAACAAGGAGTTTAGAAGCTTTTCATGGTGAATCTAGGGCTTAAGCATCAAGATCATACCTTGCCTAGCTCATGGATCACGGAGTTTGGACCAAGTCGACTTGAAGATGGAAGGTCATCAAGAAAACTTAGGTATCCTAGTTTAGTTAGTGTGTTTAGATCCATTTGTAAAGCTTAGTATAGTTGATATGCTCAAGTGCACAACACTCACAAGTTTATGTTTGGATATTGGTTTTTCGGTTTTTAGTTTAACCGATATGTGTTTTCATGAATAGATGATCAAAACAAGTTTACATGTTTATATGTATAATAGATGTATTCTAGTTATACATACATGCTTAAACATCTTAAAACAAACTTATTTTGACTTTCCTATTCATGTATTGAAAAATCAAGTTTGATAAAAATACAAGTGTTGGTTTTGATAAAATTTGCAAGACTCAAAAATGAATTGATATGATTGATAAATGTCTTGAAATTTTTATCACTTATTTGTGTTTCAATATAAATGTTAAAAACAAGTTTTGTGGATTTTTAGAAGACTTAAAAGATTTTTCAAAATATTATTAAACTGTTTTTCCTGACCCAGTTTTCTGTTCCAGGCTTCAACCAGTCGACTAGTCTTCTGACCAAGTCGACTTGGGATGAAGTCGGTCGACCGGGGCCGGTCGACCGACGTGCACAGATTGTACACGTTTGGCAGACACAGAATGGTCGACCGTCAGGGTCGACCGGTTTGAGAGCATGCTCTCTGTTTGTTTGGGTCGACCGTACCGTTCGACCGTGTTTGCCCAACGGTCACATTTCTGACTGTTGGCGGTCGACCGGGCCGGTCGACCGGTAGCCTGTCATGCTGCCACATCAGCATAACGACTAGTTTTCTGTTTGGGCTATATATACCCCAACTCTTGGGGGTTTTAACCAAGATTTTAAGAGCCAAAATTTTCAGACTTTCTCTTCTACTGTTTAAAAGAGTTTTAAAAAGAGTTTTGTGCCAAAGAGATTTATCTTTGTTGTTTTTTGGGTTTTTGGAAAATCAAAAAAATAGAAAATTGGGAGATTTGTTTTGTTCTTCACTTATATCATTTACCAAAAGTTTTCCCAAGTTTTTCTTTGAGTTTTAGCTTTCCAAAACACCTAGTTTTTCCACACTTGAGCTATCATACTATCCTAATCTATTAGTAGATCCTTATTTTTGTGGAAAAGAGAAAAAGAGAAAGTGTTTGAGGTTAAGCCTCCAAGTTGTAAACCCTCCTTTATTTGTATCCCTCTTTGATAGAGGTGGATCGGAGTGGTGTTTGGATCCCTCTTCGGTAGAGGTGATTGTGATTGTATTGGCTACGGGCCTTATCCCTCTTCGTAGAGGTGGGATTGTGGTTGTATTGCCTCGGTGGCATTGAGAGAGGAGTTCGGTACTCCTATAGTGGATTGGAAATCCTACACGGTGGTGTAGGCTGGGATGTAGAGCTAGGGGCTCGAACCTCGAAACATATTTTGTTGTTAGCGTTTGATCCACTTGTCTCTTTAACTCTCTATCTTGTTTATTTGTGCAAAGCATCATTCATATCATATCATACATATCTTATTTGCTTGTGTTGTGGCTTGCATCATTTATATTGCACTATCTTATATGCTTGGTTGTTTGTGTGTGCCTCACTTGTACTTAACCACAAGAGCTTCACATAGCATCTCAACCCATTAAAGGGGAATCAAGAGGAGTTAGTCCAGAGCCCTTCACGGGAAATTCGGCTACACTTGTGTGTTGTATTAAGTGTGTTGCAAAATTTGCATTAGCTTCCGCATTTAGCGCATTTAGTTCACTAGATTAGCAAGTACACCTATTCACCCCCCTCTAGGTGTTTTTCAATTGGTATCAGAGCTAGTGCTCCTGATACTTAGGCTTAACATCCTAGGAGTGAGATCCATTTCTTGCTAATCTAATCATTTGCATTTGCATATTTGTTTGATTGCACACATTCTAGTTTGCACTCCATGGATAGCCCTCCTATTATGATATTTCTAGACTTGAGATTTGGAAGGTTATGATGAGTTGTTATTGGAAGACCCTAGGTTTTGCATGTATTTCTTGCCAGCTACAAAGAAATGCTATCTTGGTAACCGCAATCATATAGGGGCCAATGCACAAGCCCTTGAGGCCATTAGAAGCACGCTTTCAAAAGATTATCTTATGCTTGTTTCTAATCTTGATTCCGCTTTTGTAGTGTGGAACAAGTTGACAACAACCACCGCCTCCAAGCTTCAATTGCCGATCCAACAAGAGGAAGAATCTAGAGGAGATGAATCCGAGCCGCAACAATGCTATACGGTCAAGGGAATGACTCCTTTGAGGTACACTCAGAAACTCAACTAGATAGTTTTTATGCTAGTTCTTCATGTGATGATTATGATGCCCATGCTTTAAATGAAGAACTTTCTATAGTTTGTGAAAATTGATAGAAAAATACAAGATTTTGAAAGAAAAGTCTAGAAATTGAAAAGAAAATAAAAGTTTGCATTCTAGACTTGACATTGTTTTGCAAGAGAAAGATGAGATTTTGGATGAAAGGGATTCATTAAAATCTCAACTTGATCTCGTTTTTAAATGAAAATAAAATTTTTGAGAAATAAAAATGATTGTGATGATTTGTTGAAGAAAAATGAGTTTTTAATCCTCAAAATTAGATTTTGTTTTAAATAGTAATGATTCTTTGGAAGAGAAATAGATTTTATTACAAAGAATTAGATATTTGTGTAAAGAAAAATAAGTCTTTGAAAAATGATATTTCTTCTCATGTTTGCCATGCTAGGGTAGTTTCACCTAGAACACCTATTGCATGTACCTCTTCTTCTAAGATCAATGATGATATTTGTTTAATGAAGAAGAGTGTAGATTGTTTGGGCTCCACTTTGAGCCAATGTGTTGTTGGGCATACACGTTTGGAAACCTTGTTTCGAAAGAAACAAGCTCCATCTTTTCATGCACACCCCCCCACGGCATACACATGCTCCTCACGTTTACACCACCCATCACCATATGTATGCTCATGTGTACACTTGTACACATTGTGTACGTAAGGGCCACCTTACTAAATTTTGCTATGATAGATTACATGTTTCAAATTTAGCAAATAATTTGTTTGGGTTAGAGAAAGTACTAACCCCCATGGACCCAAAAGAGTATTAGTACCAAAGTCCACCCCTAGTGTTTTTGATGTAGGTGTGGGCTCTCACATGACGTGAGAGTTGAGGTACCTTAGAGTGGATGCGTTCCGAGCTTCATGGAAATCATTTGGATGCATCACTTTCAAGGGAAGATTTGTGGAGATGACCACCATGTTTTGGAGACAAGAAAGTTGCCTTCTAGTTTTTGGTAACGATTCCTAACTCCTAATTATTGCTTACATGCTTTTCATGATCATTGTTTATAGCATGTTTTATTGTTTGTAGATTATTATGATAATGCCATGATATTAGATTCTTGACATACATGTATAGTATTTGAGACACCCATATTTAATATGGATTATTATTTTGTGTTCTCGTATTTGATTAACTATCATGTACATCATAAATCTAATAACATGTGGATCATAATAATCATGTTTATGTTTATCATGATGATTTTTATCTTATTTTTGATGCTTCATGTTTTGAATATGTGTTTGAATGTTAGTTTTCATTAAGACTAGGTATATACTTGTGCATATAGTGGGCCACAAATAAATCTATATATGTTTTGGGTTTGATTGCTTATTTGAAACCCATTAGATGTGCTAGTATAATCTAGTTTTGATGATTCATGCATTTTAAACTTGTATTCCTATTTTTGGATTTGTTTTATCATTGTGTGTTTCACTTCATGTATATGTTTGTATTGCCAAACTTTAAGATATACATGTAACCCCTTGAGTCATTTGCCTTTCATGCAAATCTATATATGACTCAATTGGTTTAGGGATATGTATGTATACTTATTGTGTTGACAATTCATACATATACCTTGAAATGAAATTTTGTTTTGTGAAGATTTAATTTTTCTTGATTTTTTGTTTTAATTGTTTAACTTCATGTATATGTCTATCTTGTCCAAACTATTAGATATACATGTTTATCCTTTTTAAAGCCACGTGCCTTCATGCATATATTTTTGTGAACTCGTTGTGTTTTGGATATGTATTTATGCTTTAGTTTGTATAAGACATACATACCCTTAAAGATTAAATAGTTTAGATGATTTTTATGTTTTCATGTTTTCATGTTTAAGGAATAATTGAGCTTAATGAAAAATTTTCATGATTATGATATTCACACTTTATTTGTACACTCACATTTATTGCTTGCTCATGTTTTGTTTTCATGAGTCATATTTATGCCTAATTGAATTAGAGTGTTGATTATCTTGTGGATTTCATGTTTTATGAAAAACTATTTTGTTGTATCCTTACTTGAAGGATTTCGTACTAGTTTAAAAGATTTTTCATTTAACCAGTTACGGTATTCTTCATTTTGGTAGAGTTTTTCAAACAAAGCTTATTTTTTTCAAATTTATTTTTGAAAACCCCTATCCTTTATGGGAGGATGGATGGGAGATCATGTTCATGTATGCTTTAAAATGAAAATCATTTAAAACTTGAACCATGATTGGGAGG
>JAVJIF010015624.1:0-27500 GCA_038442645.1 Agave tequilana
AAACTTAAAAGAACAATATGATAGGCATGTGATGTAAAAGAAAATAATACATAGAACCACTCCTCACCCAAACATCTAATTTTATTAGAGGTCAGAATTCAAAGTAAAGAGTAGAATTCATATACCTGCAAATGGAAACAGCAACAAGGTCAACCCCGGCAGGTATCAGTAAGATATCCTCCATGGCTCTAACCATAATGCCACGTTCCGAAGGATCATCTTTACCAAGTCGACCAACTGTATATGTTTTCCAGTACCTGTTTGACCGTAAGCCATCACTGTTCCATTATATCCATTTAACACACTCTGCACAGCATATTTAATGGCTAGTGTATTGGATTCAAAATAAGAAATCTTTTTAATTCATGTAATTTGCTTAGAAATCCTCAAGACAAAGTACATTACATTCCATGGGATGGAAACACCTTGGCTTATTCCATGAAGAATGCTTCTAATGCAGTCAAACAATATTAGACTTATGTAGAAGTGATTGTTTGAAATATTTGGAAACAAATTTAGGAAGTTCAACTGGAAAAACAGGCATTCAATGTGAAGCTATATATTATAATAGTACTTAAAAGAACTATTGTTGTAGTACGTTGATAAAAAGGATGATTTCTAAAAGTTTTGTTACCTTATGTGATCCTTGTTCACACAAACAGAATGTTCCAAACGCACGTCAATTTAGGGCAGCAAACCTTGTGTGTTAACCCTATAGAATAAGTTGCTTTAAATAACTAGTAAAAAAGGTCAACAATTGGAATTTAACCTAGTAAGTTGTCATCAGCATGTCACATAGTCATAAGAAATCAAGGTGCAGTTTGTCCTCAGTTCCACTAATGAACTTCATTAATAGTCTGCCAAGTTATCACAATTCACTAGCGCATATGGTTTGTTATTAGAATCTACCAAACCAGAAGTCCAAACCATTATCACATCTATATATAATATATGATGACTCCATCATGCAGATTTCTTCACAACAATGTGAACCAGAAAACCCCCGACCCTACATGCAAAATTCATCATTGTCTTCTATTCAAGAAGATTATGTGTTTGCTTTTACAGAAACAATGGCTTGTAGCTATATTTATATGACTAAGGAGATGTGTGATGTAGAAATACCACTTGAAGACTTTGTTACATCAAAAAATCATGGTCATCTCTTGTGCAATAGTTGAGGATAAATTTAATGGGCATATTAAGAATGAGGCCATTGTGCATGTTGTTTATTGACAGTATTGATGTGTTAGTTGATGAGACTAGAAAAGGATAATATCTAAAAGTAAAAAGGCATGAGATGCTTTAGAATCTAGAGGATTTCAACAAGTGTGATGAACAGAATATATGGAATGTTGTTTACAAAACTAAGAGAAGAACGAGGCTATAGTTCATATTAGTTGCCAACAAAACCTGGCAGTGATTATCTGCTACTTAAAACCAATCATTCATGATGATGGTGAGAATTGTGAGATTGAAGAAGGTATGGGCATAGATTCATTGAAGGAAGTGCTTCCAAAGTATAGTGGCCATAAAAGACAAATAAAATATAAGGAAATTTATAAGATGACCAGGCATGCTTTATGGCTTGGAAATCACAAAAGATATCAGAACATTGGGAGTAACTTAAGTGAGAATATAGATGGATGAGTAATAATACACAAAAAGATTAGAAAAAGAATGGTTGCTTCATAAGGATTTAGAGTAGGTCTCAATTGAGAATAAAATAAGAGAGAACCCATGACATGGTTTGGACATCTACAAGTGTACCAGTCGAGCCTGGCATCATAGTTGTTGCAAATACAAAGAATTAGGCAGAGTGATAGAACATTAGGTCATGAGTTAAACATTTCGTGATTAGCTCATCAAATGGAAGTCAAAAAGAAGAAAATCATTTCTTTATAACGGAGTTACAAAATCAAGTGTTTAGAAAAGAAAGGTCTTTTTTCCTTCAGAATCATGGATAAAAGATCCTTACATTTTAATATTCGAAGCTCAACTCATTCAATTCTAGATGTTTTTTGATCACTTTAACTACAGTATACCATTTAGGATAGTAGAGACTGTAACAATCAACATGAGGTTTGACGTTGATGATGGAAGGTATCAAAACATGGGCACAATCTCACTCCTAAATGTTTGATGATGCAAGCCTTAGGTGTTTGAGAATTTAATTGTTGCACTTGTAACACAATCGACATGATCAAAATTAGCTGAGACATACAAATTTCAGATTCGATAAATTTGTAGTTGCACACATAGTCCAAGAATGTGATGAGAACATATATTGTGAGCCCGTACAGTGAAACACGGTTTTTTATTCAAATATAAAATAACAATTAGCTTACCTCTACCACAGGCTTTGCAACAGCATCATAAACTCGCTTTTGCGAAGCATTTTCTGTAAAGACCTCATCGAATTTTAGCTCAGAACTCCAGTTTGTTTTTTCTCAACTTTATTTTTCTTCAACTGCATGACCAGTCCAACATTGTCTATGAGATGGTATCTATTTATGGAAGCTAGCGAAATAAAAGTTACACAAGAACACTTAATGGAACTCAACTTGTATAAAAAGAGCATAAAGATTTTAGTTAATGAAATACAAAAGTAACAGTAGTTTTTTCTAGAGAGATCAAGAATCAAAAACCTCAGGCTGTAACTCAATGCAGTCAATAAAATCTGTTTCATTAACGAGATCCTCAGCATTTTTAGGCCGAAGTCTAATGGCAACTCGAACTCTCTCAGAATCTATCATAAGAGCAAGAAAATATTATTTTTCTGGTTGATGACATACAAACTCTAAAGTATTCAATTTGGAAAGTAGAACAAGTTGTACGCAAATAGTGTTGATAGAACTAGAATAATTGTAATGTTATGAATGAAACTTGAATCATTATTCTGTAAAATTTCCATTCATATCTCAATAAAGGAATTTCATGTAATAGATAGTATTGTGTGGATATAATGCAAACTTGAAGGGGTAAGGATACATTAGTAACTAGCCATAACTACAAGAGAGAAAAACAATAGAGATATAGAACATCACGACCATCCATGGCAGCTCCACCTGGTTATTTACATATCAGTAATGTTGAAGCAGTAGAAAAGTGATGAAACCGTATGTTAGAAATTGGGAATTTATACACACGATCAGACAGTTGGTTAGAACAGATATTTGATCTAGTTCTACTTTATAATGATTCTTCCAAGACTTCTCTATTGATTACTAATTGGGTCTCATGATTACACGTTGCATTTTAATAGAAAAGGTACAGAAAAAAATAATCTTTAAAATTTCACAGTTAGGAATTACTCTCACGTTACTCTAAAGCATGAGAGAATTGACTTGAAAGTACCCACATAGATTTCATGATACCATATAATTTTTATTATGCTACCTCTTATCTAGACTCTTTTATAGCCTAGCATGAATTTAGAGGACTGCTTGTTCGTGCATAAGCTTTAAGTGCGTGACCAAAATGAGCAGGTCAATCTACCTTCCACTAGCCATCAAGGTTTCATGGTGTGGCCTTTCTTGTTCATAGTAGCCTAGGCTAGGAATTTGGCGCCAGCTCATAGATAAGCTATGCTACGAGCTGGCATGATACCCCGGTCTGTTTGTGGAGCTTTCTCAACTTTGGTTTTTACCCCACAGCAATGACCGCAGATCATTTAAAGGTTGCACAAGTGCTTATCACAACCCCCGGTCTCTAAAATTGGACGTTGTTTAGCTCGCAAACATTTCCTCTCATTATCCATAATATCAAAATCTATTAGCATGCAACATTAAAGAATTGTTACACTCTGCTTTTCACTTGGCACAAATACTTCAACCTCATTACTTAGAAATCTCGGGGTGACAAAATCACCGGATTTTGCATCTTTCAGCTCTAGTAACATTTTTTTGACAAAACGCAGATTACTCGTACTAAAGATCGATTCCTGTGTGCTCCAAAATTTACCTTTGGTTCTAAGTCTAATCAATTGCAAGGTAATACGAGATTAATCATCTCCACGACAGAACTTAAATTAAAAAAACACCATATTTCCTACAACAAAACAAACAGCATAAAGAATTTCCCGATTACAGACACCTAAAAGGTTTCCCCAAAGGTTGACAAGAAAATGTTCATCAGAAATAACTAAAAGCAAGAAACTAAGTGAACTAAATGCCAAGATTGCCACTTTTATCACTAAACATGCATTAAAAAAAAAAGTTGAGAGAGAGAAAGAGAGAGAGAACCAGCATCGAAATCCATGGAGGTCCTCAAACTCGAAGCCACCAAGCGCTTCGCATTGGCCTGCTTCGAGCGGACGGACAAGGTCCCGCCACCGCCGCCCTTCGCCGGGGGATATGCCGGTCGGAGCGGAGAGAAGTACGCGACACACCATTGGACGCCATTGTGGCTATCAAAACCCTAGAAATTTTGGAATAAACGAGTCGAGAGGGGGAAAACTCAAAAGGGGGGGTTTTTGATTTGAACGAAGAGTGAGGAGCCTGCCGTTTAAGTTCCGCGTTGAGGCCGGCACGATCGGCGTCGCCAGTACGCCACGAAGTGGATTCGGTGTTTTATTTTTTATTTTTTTTCTGTTCGGACAGAAAATAAACAAACAAATAAATAAAATAAAATAAAATAAAGATAATAAAATGAGTTGAGAAACTTTTTTGGTTCCCGCTTTGTGTCGTCGCTTGCTGTTGCTCGGGCGGCAATAATAAGACCAGAGACCAAGAGCCAGCAACTTTAAATCACAAAAAACAGCGGTGAAATAACGTTTACCCCCCACTTTTTACCTATTTCTCAGAAGACCCTTTTATTTGTGGGAAAACTATGTTCCAGTCCACACTTCTAGAATTTTCCGAAATCTAACCTCCTTGACTAATGGGCATTTTTTTTCCTTCTAAATTTTTCTTTCCGTTTTTTTAAAGTCCGAAGTTGGTACATCAACATATATCAATAGACAGAAAAGTTGAGAACGATGCATCAGAAATTTCATAATCCATTTCTCAGTACTCTTTATCCTTCTCTCTAATAGCATAATCCCCAGATAAACTCTTTAACGATTAAGGTAAATATTGACCCAAAGAGAAATATTTTCGTGTGAAATTAAGTGTTTTGGGGTTAAAGAGAGGATGCCCCACTTTAACCTCCAACTAAATCGAGGGTCTTAACCTGTCTATGTAACTTCTACTCTTTTACCCAAAAAATAGTTTTAACCTATGTGGTGGAGATTTTTCGATATGATTAATCGAACGGTCAATTTCACACCACGGGGAGTCAGCGTTGTCTCGCTTATAAGACGATAATAAGATTCCAACACAGAAAGTAAGTAAAGACAAGAGATTTTACATGAAAAACTAAATTGGACAAGCCATGGGGAGGAGAGATAGGAAATTCGCTAGTTTACAGAGGTTACAGTAAATTTGTAAAGCTATCTAGTGTTTACAATCTTTCTGCCTAAATTGGCTTGGATTGAATTGCTTTTTCTCCTGGTTCCCAGCATATGAATACACTGAGAGTCATAACTAATAGTATGGGTCATGCGGACCTCCATAACCATGTGATTTGCACGTTGTTATTCTCTTACAACTGTCTAAATCACCGCGCTTGATTGTTGTGATCGACATGTAGAAATATTTGGCTCCATTCGTAATTACATGTGCTATATTGGAGGCATTATAACATTTAAAATATGGGAGTGATCTGGCAGTGTGATTGACTCCACAGATCGCGAAATTCTGTCGTTGAGCTATTTCCAGTAATGAAAGTGGAAGACTTCGTGGTGAGCCTGCGTTGTGGGATTGGGACTCCGGATCCACAAAGTGTTTTTCGTCAGAGTTCTCGCCCGGGTGAATGACTCGGGTTGAAATGATCTCGAGGAGACATTCGGGTTTTCTCCTCGGTCCTGGATGAAGTGGTCTCGAGAAGATACTTGGGCTTGTCGTTTCGCTCGGGATAATCATGATGAAGTGAGACACGTGTCGTGGTCTTGATGAAGATTGAAATCTGACCACTACAATTGATTACTCATCAATTTTGTATATTTTACATCATACTCTCATATTTATTTTAAATAAAACCCTGCTATTTAACCCCCTCTTTATTTATTAGTGTGCAGGGTATTTACTCAGTGATTAAGAAGGAAAAAAGCCCAAAAGATCATGGATCCTAATTAAATTCAGAGTTAAAATCAATTATTTTTCAAGTTAAGAGAAGAAACGGATATTTTCAGAATATCTACTTTCCAAATCAAAATTCTGAGAATATATATTTGGATGACTGGACGAGGTGAAATTGCAGAAGAAAATGCAACGTCACAAGAGCCTAATTTGCCGCGCTTTCCCCTATTGTGGCAGAAACCCGGCAATTCTAGAGTAGTTTGCGTCGCGTTTTGGTGTCCGGCTTTGATTCCTCATATCCCTAGGCGTCCTCTTATAATACAATATTGGAGGTAGAGGCAAAAAAAATCTCAGAAATATCCACGAGGAGATCAAAACTAGGGTTTTAGATTAATTTAATTTTAATTTTTCTTTTATTTTCTGTTTCTTTGTACTTTAGATTAAAGAGAGATTCATAAGAAAGGGAGAGAGTGGATGTAACGCCCCGATCCCGCAGGTACGGGGACGTTATGGCGACGTACATACGTGAGGTGAAAACACCCTCACGCGTACGTTAAGCCTCAGTACAGGACATAATCTCCATATACACAAGGGTTCCAGCAGGAAATAAGTACAAGAATACCTGTAGAAAGAGGTTAGAGATAATAACAGATAGAACAACAGGGATAAATAAGATAACAGCAATAAATCATAAGATACCTATGAATAGTCTCGACGAGGAATCTCCTATGTAACTCCAAGGCACTATCTGATAATACGGTGACTCGGATCTCCAACATGGGCACGCAAACTCAGGGTCGTCAGAAAGCGACCTAGTGAGTGGTAAAATGAAGGAGGCAGTAATATATACTATAGTAATACAAGCACGATACTAATAATAATACATAATGTGTACTAGTGATACCATATAATAAGTATATAATATGCAATAGAAAAATATAATCATGTCATCTTTAATACGTCATTGTTTAACATGTTATCATCGGGTCATGTCTATAGTTGTCTCCCGTTTTATATAATAATGAATGTTGTCTAGTGGTGACGTGATAGAAATGAACATGCAGATGGGCATATGCAATATAACCATATCATGGTGTTGTGCATAGACAGTAATGATGTCTGCAAGTATATAGAAAACAGAATATATGCAATGCAGAACATGTGTAGTATGCCATCACAGAAAGTATAACATGTAACAGGTAAAGTAACAAGTATACAGGTAACATGCTATCAGATAAAGTATCATGAACAGTAACAAGATAGCATACATGTATCAGGCAAATCATGTCATTTTGTATACAATAGTAGCAATCAGTACCACCTGGTATTTTAATCAATCTCTTCCAGTGTCCCATACCACTGGCAGTTCATACTGGAGCCCGCACTCCAGTCGAACCCATCCGGACATGGCCTACGGGTACATTATTCAAACGAGAGAGTGACCAAATAACAAGTGTTCCCGACGTCACTATTGTGTATACTGTTTTATTATGTTAATTGGAAACCCCTGGTCGAGGAGCTCTTATCGGGTGGGTGTATCCCGTGCATACCCGGTACAACGGCCTTATCAGACCCCTGGCTGCTGAGACCAGGACCAGCCCGCTAGGGCTGTAACATGTAACGGGATCTCAATGAGCTAAAACAATAACGGGAAACGAGAGCTCATGAGTAACAGACTGTAGCCAGCATTACCCCGTCCCCTGCATTGGGACAAACAATATGGATCCAGTATATCCACCCGATATGATCTAATCAACCGTCAAGTCTCCCCATACCCAAGTTATCTTTATGATCTGATATTTAAAGTATACAAAGTAACAAAAAAATACAGTACATGATACGGGTAACATGAAACAGGACCTGAGCTCTGTTGATAGCACGAAACACGATAACGGGAAATGGGAAAACAATAGCTGTGGAATTCCATACATTGCATATCAACAGCTCATGTATCCAGTAACGGGAATATCAATATCAGTAACGGGAATCAAGCAATTATAAAACAGGCATACAGGAATAGCATGGAACAAGAATACATGTAATAGGAATAGGGATCCATATGACAAGAATAGAGAACCATACATGCATGTGTAACAGTGATATGCCGAGAATCCATCTAACGATGATCATAGTATATGAAATGACGGTGTTCTGTGAAGTGGTGCACATGAATACGGTGTGACGTCATAGCATCTGTGCAACGGTGATACCTGTACATGTGATAACAGGGTCCCGGTGACAGGATATGTAAGTCACGGTGAATATACAGGAATAACATGTCCCATCTAACAAGTCTCTATGTAACAAATAGACATGAATATGCAATACAAGGGATGTAAACTATCGTGTCCAGTGTTCTATGGCTATATCATCTACTCGAGTGTTAAATACAGCTACACTAATGGTCACTATCTTATGACTACGGTGGGTACCATCAAAGTATTGAACTAATGATCTATTTTAATTATCAAGTTAATCTCGTTAACTAACCATCATCCAGATATACCTATACATGGTATACTAACTCAAGTAATCTCTATCTCTATGTTGTAATTACAGGGATGTCCCCACAATGACATTGTATGAAACAATAATTATAAAGATTAGGACATTTATAATAAACAATAATTTTTATGATTTACCGATAATGAAGCAAGCATCACTTTTACTAAACATGATAAAAATATAATTTATAAAAAGAAAATACTCACAACTAGACATGGGAAGGTAGCTCTCTTTCCACGATCGAACGGATCCAGAATTGTCCAATTCGGATCCGGATGCTCCCGATATTGCCGAATACTAAAAATCATAAAAATGGGTTAAATATGTAAATAAAAAGAATTCAATGCAATTAATAAATTGAATCAGGGGGTTTTCTGTAAATTTACCTTTATTAGTTTTGTAACGCCCCGATCCGGAGGTACGGAGACGTTACTGCGACGTACATACGCAGGTCGGAAGTACCCTCACGTATATACGCTAAGCAACATACATGCAAGCAAAAGAGTACGAAGCACGTGGCAATATACATTCCAACATAAAGATTACAAAGTTATCACAGAGCGTGATATACTGATACATGTACATTATATCACAGCCAGATACAAAAGTAAAATTACAATTTGTACAACAAAAGGTGCTCACGGGCTAAGAAGAAGATCCCCGAGCTAACAGAAGGATTCAGGAACGGAAGGAGCTAGGGCAAATCAGCTTGTTCCAAGAAATAGGCTTGATCTTCAGTGGAGGGCTCCACTTCAATCCACGCTTCAGAACCTGAACATACAAATTCAAGGGAGTCAGGACCTCCCAAACAAATGATCAGGTTACAGCCGAGTGGCATAAGAGATATGAGTAGGAGAGTTGATGTAGTATCATGAATAATCAGCCAGCAAGTAAAGGAAGCATAACGAGTTAAAGTTGGGAAGACATTGTACTAGCTTAGGCTACGACCTCATGAGACTAGTACCTCGAGGGAATAATCCAAATAAGGAAACCCTCATCTATATACCTTTATCTCATGTCACCGTAATCCAAGCGCATCAAACGGATCCACAGTTGACGTCTTTTATTATTATTATTTGTCTTACTCTGATGTCTAGCTATGTGAACTAGCGTCCCAGCACACATAGATCCACAACCGAGTAAGCAAGGTTGTTATTAGAAACTAGCGGGGGTATCAACGAACAATGTTTACAGTGGGTCCCGTGCATACCCGGGACCACGGCCCAGGGTTGTTCCGTTGCTGGTGGACGGAACCTGCCGCAAGGCGTACAATAGGTCTTATAGGATGCCCTTGTCAAGATGGTACCAAGAAGGAGGGAGCCAGCGCTCCCCTCGGTCGCCTGGAGGCCTCAGGTCAAACCGAAAATGTAGTTGCACAACATACCTAAACCACTGTAAACACGAACATATATTGATAGCCGCATGTTTCCCCCGACCCGATGTAAGTTGTCTCATTTTATGAGTTATTTAGGTAATTATCCGATTTCGGGAATGAGCAGGAGCAAGTCAGAATATTATGAAGACAGGAGTATCAGGAGTACAATGTGTACTATCACGTAATTCAAGTTTGTAAAACAAGATGCCCGATTACCATTCCCGTTATCGTGATAATTAAAGAGTCAAGTGTATCATGCCTGGTGTCAAGAGATAGCATGACAAGAGGATATTCGTCAAGTGACAAGTCATGTAATAACAATATATATAATTCAAGTCCCGAGGATAAGTTCCATATTCAAGGAAGTGATTAACTACGCAGGCAGCCAACTTAGTCGACTAGGGAGAAGCAAGTAGTCGACTTATGAAGGGTTAGTCGACTATAGAGGAAGGCCAAGTCGACTAATAAGCCGCGTCTCATAGGCCGCGTCTTCAGGAAAAAGTTAGTCGACTAGGAAAAAATGGGTAGTCGACTAATAAGGCCGCGTCTCAGAGAGCCGCGTCTTCAGGAAAAAGTTAGTCGACTAGGGGAAAAAGATAGTCGACTAATAAGGCCGCGTTTTCAGAAAAAGGTGCGTTCAAATAAGCTAGTCGACTTGAGGTAAGGGAGTAGTCGACTAATAAAGGGTTCAATCGACTAATGACTGGGTCAAGTCGACTAACAGAGTGCAACAGAGAGCAGAACTTGACTTTTGAGGGTTGCGTTTATTGATAAAAATACAAGTATGAAATAGTTATCCATGTCTTGGCGAGTAAAGTTACTCGCCTAAAATGTTCTTTGATGCGTCCGACGCTCCGGGAGAAGAATACCAAGTAAGGATGAGTTCTTTGTCAAAGTTGTCGTCACTTATCACCAAAACGATTACCGGAATAATCACGAACGATTACCGGAAAATCTACGGCGATATTGCCGATGAAGAAAAGCTCGGCCCCAATCCAAAAGGAGGGTACCGGCCCAAGAGTCTTGCCGATGATGAAGAGCACATCCCCCAATCCAAAGGAGGTGGCGGCCTTAAAAGAGAAGGAGAGGTTGAAGGTGCAAGTATAGTTCAATTTGACAAAATGGGATTTGCAAACGGTGTTACGGGGGACGAATCTATAGTTCGTCGGAAAGAGGATGACGAGGAGGTGAAGATGGTATGCTTGGTGGTGGCTACGGTGGTGCAGGTGTGGTGGAGATGGTGGTGAGTTTGATGGAGAGGATGGGTTTCTTTGATGTTTCTTGGTGAAAAGAGGTCGAAGAAGATGGTGTAGTTGTTGGAAATGGAGGAGGAGATGGAGGGGAAGAAGTGGAGGAGTTGGTGGAGTTTGGTGTTGGAAAAAAATGGAGAAGGTGGGTTGTGATGGCCGGCCAAGAGCTTGGGCTGCTGTTTTTTTTTTCTTGTGGCTGTTGCTGGCTGCAAATGTAGGAGAAGAGAAAAATGTAGGAGAGAGAAGATGGGATGTATATATATAAAGGGGGGAATAATATATAATAATGCCACTCCAAATGAGACATGCTATCATTCAAAGGCTGCGTCCCTTTCCAAAAGGGCGCGTCCCACACAAAAGCTGCATCTAGCTGTTGCTGGACGCAGTAAACAAACCTGCGTTCAGAAATACAAGGTTGCGTTTACAGAAAGACAAAAGGCATGGGTGATTTGACCAGAGTTGAACTTGCCCATAGCATTAAATGCAGTATGGAGAGGATCAATGCATTTAATGATGAATCCAGTAGGTGAAACCCGCGTCTGAGAAAGAGAGAGAAAATGAGAAAAGAGAAAAGTGAAATATCTGGATAAATTCCCGGTATCTGGGAAAAACACCTGAAATTCCAGAAAAGTCCAAAATTGAAGTATCTCAAAAAGTCTCCCAAAAATTCTCAAAATATAAATATTATTTTAAGATTTTTATTGAAATCGGTTTTCAGAAATTCAATTTCATTTTAAAAATAAAAATCTGGGAATCCACTGTGAACGGTGTCTACACCGGGTAGGCCGGATTTTTGATAAATTCTGAAAATTCTAAAAAAATTCATTTAGATAGAAAACATGATTTTAAGAATATTATGAAAGCTTTTTAATATTTTCAACTCCGTTTGTAAACGAAAAATCCGAGAGTCGGTCAGCGACACTAGTCGACACCGGTTTTGAAGATTTATTAAATTCTGAAAAATTCCAGAAAATCATGAAAAATCAAGAATATTAAAAAAATAATATTTGAAACTGAAATCGGTCAAATCTGATTACCAAAAAGGTCAAATCATGCAGTACTGCCATACGAGTAGAATTTAATAACAGAAAATAAAATAAAAATAAAAATAAAATAAAAAATACGTTTCAAAAAATCAGGACATATAACTGTGTACGTATACTGAGGATGGGGTGTTACAGGTTTCGAATGCGGGTTGGGCTCTTAACGGGTCGGGTTTGGCCAAGTGGGTTTTGGGTTTTCAAATAAACCCAAAGGGTTATTGGGTTTCATTTTAACCCAATAGGGGTTAATGGGTTCGGGTGTAAACCGAACCCACTTACCCAAAGAAGGAGCAGCCGCAGCAGTAGCAGCTCGCTGCTGCTGGACGCTTGCGCGGGCCGGCCGTCCTGCTGGCCGAGAGAACGTGAGAGAGAGGGTGAGTGAGAGAGAGTGAGAGAAAAAGAGGGAGAGAAAGAAAACTGGAAGAAGAAAAGCAAAGGAGGAAGAAGAAGAAGAAGACAAAGGGAGAAAAGGAGGGGGCGGTGGCAGCCGGCCGGGCTGGGGCGCGGCCGCCGGCCGGGACGCACGCCACCGGCGGTGCGCCCGGGCGACGCTTGGCCGGGCCGCGGGCTTCCTCTGGCCTGAAACAGAGGGTGAGTTAGGGGGAGAGAGAGAGCTATGGAGAGAGAGTGAGAGAGAGATTGAGAGAGAGCTTTAGAGAGAGAGAGTTTTAGAGAGAGGTTTTGAATAGAAAGAGGGTGAGTGAGAAGGGATTTAACTGGGAGAGTGAGAGGCAGTGGGATGGGTTCGTTGACTGAAAAGGGCGGTGGGGAAGGAAGCTTTGAGAAGAAGGAGAAGAAGGAAAGAAAAAAAAATATAAAAATAATATTTTATTATTATAATATTGGCCCAATATTCGACCAGCTCCGAACAGTGCCCAAAATTATAAAAAATAGAGAATATTATTTTGAGATGTAAGAGGAAAACGGTTTGAAGAATTTAATCCAGTTTGCAAATTAAAAATCCTGGAGTGTCTCGCCGATACCGGGCGACACCGGTTTGGCCGGATTTTCGATAAATTCAGAAAAATCCCCAAAAATACCAAAACATAGAAAATATAATTCTAAGGTACAAGGTGAAAGCAGATTCTCTAAATTTAACTCCATTTGTGAATTAAAATCGGAGAGCCGATTATCGGTGTCGGTCGACACCGACTGCGGAGATTTTCCAAATAATTCAGAAAAATTCCAGAAAATCCTGAAAAATCTAAAATATTAGAAAATGATATTTGAAACTGAAATCAGCTCAATCGGACTACCAAGGAGGTCAAGTCAATGTTATACGTCGTATCGAGTTCTGATACTGTGATACGTACACCAGGGATCAGGGGTTTACAGTGGATTCGAGGGTGACAATTGATATAAGTTTCTCCGTTCTCTTATTATTTCTTTATCTAATCAAAAATTGTTTTTACTTTATTTTATGTATTTTCTTCATGGTTTTAATCTATTAACCTTCTAGATTACTTTCTTCTCTTTTAATTTCTAAATCTATATGAATCTTATAGCTTCGGAATACTCTTACCATTGCTAGTGCCACCGATATTCATGATGTTGTATTCCTTCTTTTTCTATATTAATTCATGCTTGCTCTTTGAGTTTTAATGATGTAATATAAATGAGAATCGAGTTCTTCTAATGGGTTATGCGTTGATTGTCTTCAATTTAAAGTGAACCGTCGCTAAAGATCTAAAATTAGACAATCATCTACAGAGATAAGTAATCTGGTTGGAATACTCGGTAGATTTTATCCATGAATTTTTCTTTTTAATTCTCTTTTAAAAATCAAAATTACAAATTTATCCTTTTTATTTCTTCTTCCTACATCCTCTTCAACTTAACATCATTTTTTTTATCTTTTTCAAAACAAAGAAGAATAATTTAACTAGTTTAGTTATTTAAAATATACCAAAAAGTTTGCATCGCATTTCTCCTTGTGGATCACGAACCACGAAATTACTGTTACTACGGTTAAATTGTGAAGCCAGAGACACAAACCTACTTTCATATAACATATGTAATGCGAACGTACCTGGTCTCCAGCACTCTTCAACAGAATTTAAAGAATTTAAGTAGACACGTGCCTACTATGTAAGAGTCTAAATAGTTTTTTTCTTAAGTTAATCAACTAATAGGTTATTGTTAATTTATTAAAAATATGCAGAGTTATCAAACAGAAAAACTATCAATTGCAGTAAAGAATTTAAGCAATTCCAAACAGCCCTACACAAACAGGCCAGTAGTCAACTCAACAGGTCGCGTTTGCGCAGCCTTATTGAGGGTTTAGGGGCTCTGCTAAAAATGCAGTATCCCACAACCACTTATATGTTTTTTAGTGCAATTTAATTTCCTGTGATCCAAACTTGCACACAAAAACGAAGAAATCAAGGTTTAGTGAGTGAAGAGAATTGTACCATTCCTCTCTGACAACGGCGCTAAATTTTTGATTGACAGATAAAAAGAGAGTAAAAAGTAAAAGTTAAGATTAAGAGATTTCTCTGTTTTCTCGCAATTAATCTGCTGTAAGAAGAGCTAAACGGGTCGATTTGCAGGTAGAGATGCGATGCAAGTTTTTTGATACGTTCTCTCTGTACAAAACTCGAGAAGAAAATATGATGTTTATAAAAGAGTTGAATTAAATAGAAAGAGGGATTATAGCCCACTAATTATCTGACGCGATCAAGCACTTATCTATTAAGAATAAATATCATATTGAACCTATAAAGATTAAGCTCAGAGTGTTGCTTTAAACTCAAGCATGAAAAGTAAGATAAAAAGAAAACCCTAATTAAAGTACACCAAATAAAATTAAATATAAGTTTATCAAAGTCTTAAAGTATAGCATGAGAAAAATTATTTTAGACTCAACATTAAGCTATCAAAATATCTAAGTATAGATTAAGAATAACCATTAAATAGTATACCCTAAAACTAGTTTAGCTTAAATTCATCACTAATCTTCAAGAATTATTAACTAATCCTAGGGTTTCAAATAGGCATAGAGTTCAATCAATTTATTTTATAAAACTAGCTTTTAGTTGGTGGAGAGATTATCAAGCTACGAGAGAATTAGCTACTTATATTCATGGTGGAATTAAGCATGATATTTAAAAGTTGGATAAAAGAGATTTAAACTAGAAATGAAGAACAAAAAAATAGCATAAAAAGATATGAAAGCAAATAAGAACCTTTATTGAATTTGCCACCAATCCAGTACAAAAAGCCTTCTCTTTTTTATAAATCTTCTTCAAAGTAGAAAAACTAAAAAATACAATAGAAATTCTGAAAGAAAGATGATCTAAAAAAACTCTAAACTTGATTCTCTAAGATGCCCTCCTCTGTTACTCTTCAGAGATATTTATAGGAGATACTAAAAGTAGAGTCCCTGTAAAATATTTTCCCCCAAACTGACACGGCCAGCCCTAAGGATTGCGGCATTTCCGCGACAATTTAGGGAAAAATGCGGCACTTTTGAAGGGTCATGGCACATGCTTTGGCGCGTTGCTTCATCTCGTCTATATCCTTGGAATCCTCATTTGTATTCTGAAATTTAAAATAACCTTGTTTCTTAAATAACTTAGGAAATAAGTTATCTATAAATCTGAATTTTAAACTTAAATTCTCTTCTTTATCTTTGACTTGGGGATCAAGCAACTCGATTTAAATTAACTTTCTCCTTTATCTCTGAATTAAGATAGGATAATTTCCGATTTAACTTGGGTTCTTGGGCTTTTTTTTATCTTGTAGGCTTCTTTTGGGATCTTTTCTTTTCTCTTTTTTAATTAATGAGGCATGCACATTATTAAATAATAAATAATTAAATAGCAATGCTTTATAAAAAATAAACATGAAAATGTGATTAAAATTATGCACTTTTGATGAATAATCACACCCCACGCCTATCTTTTACTCATCCTCGAGTTAAATAAAAAAGAAAAATCTAAACTAATCTAATCTAAACTAACTCTATTTCGTATGAATCACGGTTTGTGTTTAGTATGTGCAACAAGCCGTTAAACTTCTACGTTATACCTAGAGGACAAGTTTTGTCTCGTGAGGATTTTCAGTGAATTACACCCATAAAATTCATAAAAGAAAGAAAAACAAAATGTTAGTATTTTCGAAATTTCTGTCTGAAATATTTTTTGTAAAATCAAGTAATCTATAAGTTTTAGGATCACCAAATTATTCATTCATATACTTAGTCTCTATACAAATATTTATTATCAATTTAGGTCAGGATTAAAACTGAATTTCTCACTTACTCTATTATTTTACCTTAAGTCACATGCACCTTTGTGACCGTGAATTTTTGACTCGGGATTCTTCAGCTTCAACTATTATGCCTTATATATTAGTATATACATAACCCCTATTTGTTCCTTTTTCTTTTTCTTTTTCTTTTTTAAAGAAGTTCGAAGTATTACCACTACGTCGCCCTTTAAGCACTTTTTTTAATATGAATAACTTATCTAATTTTCTTTCATGTAAGTATCATGGCTTCTCGAGGTCTTTATACCTAACTAATTGATTATTAAATGTGTTAATACATATATTATATTATATATACATATATTATATATATATATATATTTTCAAACTTACCTAATTACCTTTCACGTAAATACCAAGACTTTTGTAGGCCAAAGCACCTAGCTAATCAATAATGAGGTCTGTTTATCTTATTTATTTATATATATATATATATATATATATATATATATATATATATATATATATAAGGCACAAGAGTCTTTGTTTTGAACCCTAAATGTGTGAGTGTATAAAGTATGCATATTTCATTAAGGTAAAAATCAAAGCTAAATTACTTTTTTATTTTTTTCTTTTAAACCTAAAAATCAAACAAATAATTTTAACAGAGTTTTAAGAAATCCTAATTATGATTTTTTATTCCTTAAAATTAACTTAATAACTTACAAAAATAAATCAAAATATAAATTTCTTTTACAAAAAGTTTTAAAAAATTTGTTAGTACCTACCTATGTTAGTATATTAGTAAAGTTAATTTTTTTAATCATATGAATTATGTTGCATTTTAGAATGTTAATTATGTTACCTATTAGAATGTTAGATGCTACATGTTAGATCCTCCCCTGCATCTATCTCATGTATTATCCTCAATGTATGAATGTGTAATACCCCTCTCCCGGATTACGTACTTAGTTACGTATTCAGTCTTTCGATCGTATTTTCCGATTTACCATCCGTATTTGACCAATTTCAATTCCAAATATCATTTTCCAATATTTTAGATTTTATGTGATTTTCTGGAATTTTCTGAAATTAAAATGAATTTCTCCGAAACCGGTGTCGGCCAGTACCGCTGGCCGATTTCCGAATTTTTATCTTCCAAACTGTTAGGAATTTTTAGAAAGTCCTTTAGACTTTATTGCTTAGAATCATATTTCTTACTTATACACTTTTTCTGAGAATTTTATGAATTTATGAAAATTCTTTCGGAGTCGGTAAATAACTGATTCCGGGATTTTTAATTAAAATCTATACAGTATTTCTTCAAACGAATTTCACCATGAGTCTTCAAATATTTTTCTTGATTTTTGGTAAAATTTTCAGACCAATCCGAGATACTTGAATTTCGGACATTTTTTCAATTATTGCAAAATTCCTTTTCCACCTCATGTGCCACCTCATTTCCCACTCACAATTCACCTAACCCCACTCACTCTCTCCCTCTCCCACAGCCGGCCATGTGTCCAAGAGGGGACACCTCACCCCCACATTTTTGCAAGAAAACCCTCCACTTCCATCATAATCCCAACCTCTTTGCAAAGATCCCAAAACTATAAATTCAATCCATTTGCAAATTTCCCCTTTCTCCTTCATTTCTTCACAAGAGAAGAAACTCTCCAAGATCTCCTTCTTCCTCACAAACCCTAGCTCCAAGTGAACACCCAACCTCTTCATCTCCACCTCAAGATCACTAGGGCTTCATCAAGGGAGCTCAATTTCAACCATCTCTTCCCAAGGCAACTCCAAGAACAAGTTCTTCAACCTCAAGCTTCAACAACAAGTGTGGATTGAAGCAATCATCTCCATCCTTGGATCTAGACTCAAGTCCAACCTATCCTGGTGAGTTTCTTACTCACCAAGACCTAGTTAACACTCCACCTGCTTAGGGTAGAGATCCATGTACACTTATAACATAAAAATCCAATTTTTAGGTCATCTAAGCTCAAACCCAACCTCTCATGTCAATATATCACACACCAAAGCTAGACCCTGTTCTGGTGTACTTGTAGTAGTAGATCAGGTCCTCTAATGCCACAAAAATCTTACCTTTAAACTGTTAGAACCAACCCATGTGAGAATTCTGATCTGCTCACTGTTCTTCACAGTATTAGTCGACTCATCATAGGAACTAGTCGACTAGAACACTTAGCTGAAACTTAGTTTTCTGGAAAACCCAGTATTAGTCGACTTGCCCCAATATTAGTCGACTAACAAACTCTCTGGAAACCCATATTAGTCGACTCCTGAATTCACCTAGTCGACTAATCCATCTTGGACCAGAAAACCCAACTTTCTGTATCAGCAGACTTAGTCGACTTAAGTGTCCCTTAGTCGACTAGAACTCCCTATTAGTCGACTAACCTTCCTACCCTAGTCGACTAATTTTCCCTGAAACAGAATTCTAACTCTCTGTATCCCAGTATTAGTCGACTAACCCTTACCCCTAGTCGACTAATCCTGACTGTGTGTCATAGTTAATTTCTGTTCTGAATTTGGTTTTTATACTTGTTACATATGTATTATACCTTGCTTATTCATGCTTCAATACGGGCACAACATGACTTATTACTGAATGGATGTATCTCTTGTTACCTCATGACTTATTATTGCATATACTCGTTTCATGACATGTTAAACAGTAATATCACCACTTATCATGCCATCTCTTAAAACTAAGCATGATACACTTGACTTTTACATAAAAAGCACCAACTTACATATGGGTCGGGGGAAATATGCGGATATCGATACGTGTTCGTGTTTACAGTGGCTTTTAGGTATATTGTACAATTACTGTTCCGGTCTTACCTGTGGTACTCCAGGGGACCGAGGGGAGTGCTTTCTCCCTTTCCTGTTTACTGTCATGACAAGGGCATACATAAGTCCCTCCTGTTTAGCCTTGCGGCAGGTTCCGTCTTCAAGCAACGGAACAATCCTGGGCCGTGGTCCCGGGTATGCACGGGACCCACTGTAAACATAGTTCGTCGATACAATCGCTGTTTCCAATAACAACCTTGTTTCACTAGGATATGGATCTATGTGCTCTGGGACGCTGGGTCACATAGCTAGATATCACAGTAAGACAAGTAATAATAATAAGACGTTAATTGTAGATTTGTTGCATATGATCTTACCTTATTGAGTTTACATCGCTTGTTATTCGTTGCTATTTATTGTAACTTCATTACCTTTACTCATGATCCTTATGTCACTTGACTATCTTTTATTTGTTATTATATGTCTTGACCCTTTGGATTTGCATATTCAGATTCCGAGGCCTGGGTCGAAGTGGAGCCATCCACCGAAGATCAGGCTTTCTTTAGTGAGCAGGCAGATTAGCTCCGGTCCTCGTGCCAGACTCTTCCTTTTGGTTCACGGGATCTCCATCCATTTCGTGAGCATTTTTGTATTTTTGGTTATATAGGATTCATTTTGGACTTGGGTTGTGATAAAGGACACTTGTAAAGTGATTTTGCTTATCATAACTTGTATAGCTTTGTATTTATCTTTTGTAAGTTGGCATATGAATATACCACGCTGTGTGTTGTACTCTGATACTTGTTGTACTTAATGCTTAGCGTATATACGTGGGGGCACCATCTGACCTACGTATATGCGTTGCAGTAACGTTCCCGTATCATTGGGATCGGGGCGTTACAGAATGAAAGCATGTATGCAAGGAATAAAGTGGAGAAAGAGGTGATATTATGTTACTGATACTTCGGGTAAAGAAGATCCATGGCTGTGTCTGCTTTTAGTACTGATTTCAAGAACGATTTCAAACGTTGACCATTTATTTTGAATATATTGCCATTCTTAGTGTCGCATATCTCTACTGCTTCATATGAAAACACAGTCCTAACACTGAATGATCATGTCCATCGTGATTTTAACTTTCCTGAAAAAAAAAAATGAAGCTTAGAATTATAGAGTAATACTTTTTGTCCGGGGATAAAAGTTTTTCTCATGATATGTTTATCATGAAAAATCTTAACCCTATTCTTCGTAATCGTCGCATTTTCATAGGCCTCATTTCTTAACTCCTCAAAGTTCGAAAATTTATAATTTTCAAAGCGCACTGGCCTTATCTTAATTGAAATTTAATTGACAAGCCTTTTCAAAAACTAACCTATAAAGAGACTTTCCTGGAATCATTTTAAAGGTGGTCTATATGCCCACTAGGCATCTACCAATTTGGTGGGCCAGTCTTTTCGATTTTGATTCACAGTTTTCTTCAAGATAAGCTTAATTTATCTATTAGAGACTTCTACCTGCCTACTAGTTTGAGGGTAATAAGGTATGGATAATTTATGCGTTATGACATATTTTCACATAAGAGTTTTAAAAGTTATATTGCAAAAATGTGAGTCATTATCACTAATGATTGCACGAGGGGGTTCCAAAGCGTGAAAAGATGTTTTCTTTCAAAAACTTTAAAATAATTTTACTGTCATTTGTCTTGCAAGGGATAACTCCAACCCATTTGGATACATAATCCACAGCCATCAAGATGTATTGATGCCCAGATGAACTAGGAAAGGGTCCCATAAAGTCGATGCCCCCAAACGTCAAAGAGTTTTACTTTTAGAATTGGGTTGAGGGGCATTATATAACGATTCGAAATCCTACTTATCATTTGGCATCTTGTGCACGTCTTGCAAAAGTCGAATGCATTCTTAAACAAAGTGGGCCAATAGAACCCATTTTGTAGTACTTTTTTCGACAGTTCTAATGGGATCAAAGTGTCCACCACATGCAAAGTCATAATAGAAGGCTAGAACACTCTTTACTTTCTCATTAGGAATATATCTCCTAATGATTTGGTTGGAACAATATTTAAAGAGATAAGGTTCCTCCCAAATGAAATATCAGACTTGAGACAAAAATCGATATACATCTTATTTTGACCAGTGAGATGGGGTTTAGTTTGTGACTAAGTAGTTGACTACACGAGCAAACCATGATTCCTTAAAGGTAGCTAATAGTTGTTCATCGGAGAAGTTATCGTTGATTGGCAACTCGTTGGAAGGGACGTTTGACGCACAAGAGAGGTGATCGGCGATGACGTTTTTGACACCCTTTTAATCTCAAATTTCGAGATCAAACTCGGAGGAGGATCCAACGGATGAGTCGGGTCTTCGCGTTCTTATTGAGCATTAGGTATCGAAGTGCAGAATGGTCAGTGAATATAGTAGTTTTGGTCCCAAGTAGGTACGGATGGAAATTTTCCAATGCGAACACTACTAGTAAGAATTCTTTCTCGGTTGTAGTACAGTTCAATTGAGCATCATTAAGAGTCCTACTTAGATAGTAGATCACATGCTGCTTGTTGTTTATGCGTTGTCCTAAGACAGCACCTATGACAAAATTGGAAAACATGATCTCAAATGGTTTGGACCAATCCAGGATAGAAATTATGGGCCCAGAGATAAGTTTCATTTTGAGCTTCTTCTAAGTATTAAGATATTTGTCATTAAAGATGAAGGGCACGTCCTTAGCTAAAAGGTTAGTTAAGTGTCTAACAATTTTACTAAAATTCTTAATGAATTGACGATAGAAGCCGACGTGTCCAAAAAATGAACAAATGTCCTTTACACATTTTGGTCTGGGAAGCTTGGTTATGACCTCTATCTTCGCATTTTGATTGGTCATCAATAATGCATATTTTTATTCACATTTTCTTGCCTAATTTTTGTTAAAATATTACTATTAAATTCATTTATTATTTAGTAATGTGCAGGCCTCCACCATCCAAGAGAAAGCCTAAAAGAAGCCCAAAAGCCCAAATCATCATGAAAATAAAGATTATTCGAAAGATAAAGAAAGCATCTTTTCTCTCCCATTTAAATTTGGCTTTTAAATTAATTTAATTTAAATCTAGAGGAGAAGAAGGATAGAACAAGATGAATCCTCATCCCAATTAAACATGGAGGTGGACTTCTATTTAAATCTGGTTGTTTGCACCACAAGATGAAGATAAAGGGGAGAAAAGATGAATTTAATTCGAATTTAGAGATAACTTGATTTCTAAGTTATCTAGGAGATCGTCATATTTCAAAATTTAGAGATCAACTGAAGATTCTGAGATAGATCACCAGATGGAAGCCACGTACCAAAGCGCGTGACCAGAATCCCTAGCTTTGTCGTGTTTTCACGGCTATCTGGTGGCGGCTAGCGTGGCGGTTGAGGGCGGTGTTCATATGGGACTCTGCTTCCCAAATCTCCTATAAACACCCCTAAAGAACAATAAAGCAGAGACATCTTAGAGATCGAGTATAGGATTATTTGTTAGCCATTTGATTTTTTGAATTTCAATGGTATTATTTAACTTTCAATTTGGAGAAGAAGATTTTTAAAGAAGAAGAAGGGCTTTGTAATTGGCAAGTGACAACCATAATAAAGGTTCATTATACTTTTTATCTCTCTTATTCTTCAATTTAATTGTTTTTCACGCTTTAGTTTCTTTTATTTGTTTTCTTTTTTATGCAAGTTTTCTTCTTCCTTATATATCTTGAAAATAATAATAATATGAATAACTAATTAAAACTTGTAGTTTGCTAATCTCTCGATCAACTTAAGTTTAGTCTAATAGATGAGCTGATTGAAATCTATGCTTGTTAGAAACCCTAGGATTAAATTGATAATTCTTAAAGATGAATAGTTAGTTAAGTTGAATTAATTTAGGGTTACACTTTTTAATGGTTTCTCTTACTTCTTATGTAGATACTTTGATAGCGTCATGTTAGGTTTAAAAGACTTTTCTTATATTATACTTAAAAACTAGGATGAACTAAAGTTTAATTTTATTTAGTGTACTTTAATCAGGGTTTACAATATTTTACTCATCTTACTTGATTCTCAATCAAAAACTCTATGATAGATTTTTATAGATTCAATATAATGTTCTCCCTTCTTAAACTAATACTTGGTTGTGGTAGATGATTAGTACACTATAATCTTTTTTGCTTAATTAAAATTTTTTCTTACAATCAGTATTCTTTTTTCAAGCTATTTGTGTAGAGAATTCGTTCCGAAAAGCTTCCATCACATCCTTATCTGTGGATAGACCCATCTAGCCATTGCTACGCGGTTAAATTGAGAAGAGACTAAGAACTTTCTGATCTTAAACTTTTTTATTTTCAATTCAATTTCTCTTCTTCAATCAATTGTCCACTTCAATCTCTTTTCTAGAAATTTCATGACCTAGGACAATCCCATGTTGTACTATGAAATGGCTCTTTCCCAATTCAAAGTCAAATTCTTTTCGACACATGGCTCGAGAACGAGTTCAAGATTGTGAAGACATTGGTCGAATGAGTCTCCATAAATGGAGAAATAATACATAAAAATCTCTAAAAATCTTTCGACCATGTTGGAGAATAGGCTTAACATACAATGCTGGAATGTCGCAAGGGGGCATAGCATAGACCGAAAGGTATTCGGCGATAACTGAAAGTCTCAAATGGATAAGTAAATATTGTTTTCTCTTGGTCCTCCATAGCATGTGATTTGATTATACCCCGAATAACCATCCAAGAAACAGTAATACTCGTGGCCAGCTAGTCGTTCAAGCATTTGATCGATAAATGGAAGAGGGAAATGGTCTTTGCGAGTAGTAGCATTTAATTTTCGATAGTTAATGCAAACTCGAACCTTGTAGGGAGTCGCGTTTGTACCAACTCTTGGTTTTCATTCTCTACCACTATAAAATCAGATTTCTTAGGGATCGCATGGAATGGGTTGACCCATTGACTATTAAAAATGGGATAAATTATTCCATTATATAAAAGTTTTACTATTTCAGCTCGAACGGCCTCATGCATAATAGGGGTTAACCTGCGCTGTAGGTCCCTCTTTGGTTTTACCTCTTCATTTAGATGAATTCGGTGTTGAATTTATAGCTGGACTCAATCCTTTGATGTCGGTCATTGTTCGACCAATGGCTTCCCTATATTTCCTAAGGATTGTCATAAGATCATCTTCTTGCCCACCAATTAAGTTGAATGCAACAATGACTGACGGAGTCTCTTGTTCACCTAGGTAGGCGTACTTGAGCTGTTTGGGCAAGACTTTTAGCTCTAGGGAAGGAGATGACTCGATATAAAGAGAAGTCAAACTTGTTGGCTTCGAATCTAATGAACTTGGGCTAGATGCCCACTTAATAGTAGAACTGACTTCCTCATCAAGTTTAAAATCCTCAGATACAACTCGATGTCACACGAAGCTTCTAGTTTTATCTCCTCAATTTGCTTTCTTGTCAAGTCCTCAATAATGTTTACCTCAAAGGTGGATCGCCCATATCATCAGGATATTTTTCTAAGTTGAAAACATTGACTTTCTTAGTCATGTCTCCAAAAGTCAATCTCATGAATTCATTTCTAAAATTTATAATTGTGTTTGCAGTTGCTAGGAACAGGCATCCTAAAATGACGGGAGTCTATGACCTAAGATTAGAGATTGGTTGGGTCGCTAGGACAATGAAGTCTACTGGATAAATGAATTCTCCTATCGGATAAGAACATTGGTTATTTCTCCTTTAGTCGGGCTAAGTTTATGCAACTCAAGTTGTTGGTATACTGAGAAAGGGGTAAGTTGATACTCGCTCTCAAATCAAAAGGTACTCGATTAATTTCTATCTGACCTATTGTGCAAGAGATGGTGGGACAACCAGGATCCTTGTACTTGACTGGGATCTAATTGGACAATAGCTCACTAATTTTAGTGGCTAGAAAAATCTTTTTTGACATATTGGTCTTCCTCTTTTTGGTGCACATGTCCTTAAGGAATTTAGCATAACTAGGGACTTGTTGGATTGCATCAAGAAGAGGTACAATAATCTTTACTTGATTGAATATCTCAAGTATTTTTTCTATTTGTGCATTGTTATTGCTCCTAAGCCTATTTGGAAATGGGATTGTAGGCTTATGTACTTGTTCGGCTGACTTATCTTCGGAAGTGGATGGAGTGAAACTAGAAGGAGTGAATGTTTGAGTTAGGTCCGGTGGCATTGACACTTGATTATTGACTTAATTTTCTGACCGCAACATATGAACCACATTACATTGAATCATTGTATCCTCTTGAGCTAAATGAGCTTGACTAGAGTTTCTAAGATTTGTTACCGGTGGACTAGGTAAAATCACTTTGGGCCTTTTACTTTTGAAACTGGTTAACTGACTAATTTGACCCTCTAATATAGATGACTTATCCCGTATTCTATATGAAAGATGTCAAAATTTTATCAAAATCGGTCTATCAACAGTGGAATTTTGGAAGGATGGTTGTAGAGCTTGATTGAAAAAATTGGGTTAATAATGTGGTAGTTGGAAATTTTTGGAGAAATTGAGCCTAGGATAATCATTTGTGCTTTGGGCCCATGAGAAATTTGGGTGATTTCTTCAACCAGGATTGTACGTCTGTAAATCTGGATTGTTGGTGGGCCTTGAGAATGTTGCATTCGTGTGTTCGAGCAACATTTGATGAGTTACAAACATATGACACTCTTCGAACACATGGTTCATAACTTGACAGTAAGTACAACCCGTAGGTGATGTTGAGCTGATTTGATTCATATAAACGGGATTCCTAAGCTCTATAACTTCTAGCCTTCGCATAACGTTATCTAATTTAGCCTCAGTTGCTATGGAGTCCTCTATCGAATGAAAAGCTCTTCTGGAAGAGATTGAGTTAGAATTCTTAGACTCTTCGGGGGTAGGTTCCCATTTGAGGGTTTTCTCTGCTAGGTCTTCATATATTTTTCACCCTTCGTGTTCATCTGCTTTCAAAAATCTCCCTTGACTCATGATTTTTAGGAGTGTCCTGTTTTGATAATCTAGACCATCATAGAGGATTTGGCATAGCCGCTATTTGTCTATGCCATGATGAGGGCATTGGACAAGAAGGTCTTCGAAACGTTCGAAATATTTTCAAAACGGTTCGTTAGGTTCTTACTTGCATTGCATTATGTTTTCCTCATAAGAACATTCTTATGGACAGGGTAAAACTTTTTTAAGAAGGTTTTGATGAAAGCGTCCCACGATGTGATAGAATTTTTTGCTAAACTGTATAGCCATTCTTGGCTAGGTCCTTCAGGGTAAAAGGTACAAAACGTAACATTATTGCATCATCTCCTAACTGTGGTATCCTCATCAGGAGGGATAGCTCATCAAATTTTCTTATGAAAAAGTATGCATCCTCAGACTCTAAACCATGGTACTTAGGGAGAGTGTTAATGAATTGTGACTTTATCTTAAAGCTTTTGCTTTCATCTTCGGGAAGCCGAATGCAAGACGGAAGTGATGTCCTAATTGGATATAACCTATCCTCTAGCTATATCGGTTGTGTCAGGATTTGGTTAGGTTGAGGCACTGATTTAGTCCTAATTAATCTAGATGTAATTGGGTCTCTCGACCATACTTGCATGCACAATCATTTCAAATCAATTCACCAATTAAAAAGAAATAAAAATCAATCAATTCTATTCTAGGATAAGCATAAACCTAGACGACTCCTACCTTTAGATTATCCACGTGAGGTATATTGTAGAGCTTAGCCACAAGTTAATCGGCCAAATAGATGGCAAGAGGTATCCATCAAGACGGGCCTAATTATGTCAAACCACCAACCTTCGAGGTTTCGCCTCTCAATCTCCTACCTAGTCACCGATTTGACAAGAGTTAATTTCTAACAACTTTCTCTTTTAGTCAATCTCCTAGTGAGTTTGATTAATCCTAGAGCTAACATTTAGTTAATTTTAAATTAGGGTTAGGTTATGAGGTGCAAGGAAGATGGTTTGTGGGCTAAGAAAGGGTGATGACGTCCCCACCTTATGTTATTTAGGGTTTTGCCCATAAAATGTATTAGCGCACGTGTACAAGCAAAGTAGAAAAAAATTCACTCAAAAAGTAGTAAATCAGCCAAGGGTGCTTTCTAATCTATA